>PVIY010004754.1:0-99989 GCA_004026745.1 Myrmecophaga tridactyla
AATATTCTCCCTATTTTAAAGTCAGTAGACTGGTGATCTTAATTCCATCTGCTAACATAATCCTCCCTTGCCTAGTAACCTAGCATATTCATAGGTACTGAAATTCAGGCAGACATCTTTTGGTGGAGAGAGGACATTATTCTGCCTACCTCATCAACTTTACCCAATATAGTCTGACAGCTCTGTAAAATGTTTATGCAGTTGTTATACCCCCATATATAGTAGAATAAGACCTCTCTTTTCTCCACATCTGGTCAATACTGACTATTAACATTTTTCCAACATTGAATCTCTCATTGTTTTAATTTTCATTTTTCACAATGACTAGTGAAATTGAACTACTTTGGCATTTGCATTGGTTATTGTGGTTTCCTCTTTTGAGAATTGCTTTCATAACTATTATTTCTTTTTTAGCTACATTATTTTTTGTTCTTATATTTATTTTAGGAGTTATTTATATATACTTTGTATTAAATCTTATTAGGTGTGTGGATTTTCTACGGCTCTTCCTTTGTTTAAAAGCACATTTACCTCGGGTGGGCAATGGTGGCTCAGTGGCAGAGTTCTCGCCTGCCATGCTGGAGACTCAGGTCCAATTTCCAGAGCCTGCCCATACCAAAAATATATATATATATATAGTATATTTATCTCATTTTTGAGAATTTAAAATTTGAATGCAACATATGCATCAATCTTTAAATGTTTTGTGCAGTTTGCACTGTCATTTAAGACATAGTTCCCAATGTGAGGTTAAAATATTTTACCTTATAATTTGTTTTAAATTTTAAAAAATTTCCTTAATGCAGTAAAGTCTTAAATCCACCTGCGATTTTCCTTGTGCTATAAGGCAGTGATCCAATTTTATTTTATTCTTTATATGGATAATATTTGTTTCAATACCACATACTGAATTTCAATTTTTTCCCCATTCCTTTCCTCCTTCTCAGAAAGACTGCCATTAGATCTTGTGGGTGTCCTGATTTCTATTCAAAATTCATTCTTCTATCTTCAACCTTTCCCTACAGTTCCTACTAAAACCAAATGCTTAAAAACTCTTAATTCATTATTTAGTATTCTGTTAATTAGATCTATTTAGCCAGTTAGTTAATTAATTAATTTAATAAATTTTGCTGCAGTAAAATATGATACTCACATATTTTTGGCTTCCAAAACAAAGGCTTCATTTCTCACTCATGTTGCTTGTTGACTACATATCAACTTGCTTTTGCTTCGCTGTTTTTTAACTCCTGTACCCAGGCTAATGATGAAGAATTTACCATCTGGGACATGCCATTCTCATGGCCCAGGAAAAAGAGGAAGAAAGTTGGTAGAAACATGCAGTGGTTCTCAAAACCTCTGCTTGGATATGGCTCATATCATGTCCCTCATTTTCCATTTGCAAAACTAAATCACATGACTAAGATCCATTTCATTGGGGCAGGGACGTGTACTCCTCTAAAAGAAAGCACTGCTAGTCAATATGGCAGGAAGGGAGAAGGAAGACATCAGTCAAGCTGCAGGAATGAGTATTTCTTTCATCATTAATATTGTCAATTGCATATATTTTAGACATTTGTCTGTTCGCTATATTTCACACTTTAAAACCAGTGAATTAATAAGCTGTATGTGCCAGATAAAGGACTCTCACTGAATATAGTAACAAACAGAAAGTTTGTTTTTTTTTGTGAAACAAAAATTAAGATACATGCAGATTACATCAAGAATGTCCATAAAAGCTCAGAGAAGCAAGAAATTTGAAAGATAAAATAAAAGATTGTTTTTAGAAATACAGAATGTTTAGTCTACAGATTAAAGAGGCTCACATAGTGCCAACCAATGTGAATTTAAAAGATCCAATGTGAGAAAATAAAAGAGGATTTTCCAATAGATGAGGGATTGACTGAGACCATAATTAACCTGGTGTTAAGGAAGTTTGGAGTTCAAAGATAAATAAATAACAATTTAGATCCAATCATGCATAATCTTCCCTGAGTGTATTTTCACATTTTGTACCTCAGCTTCTTCTTCAGTCATTTTCATATCTTCACCCTCTGTTCCAGCCACACTCAACTTGTCATTTCCTTAAACAGCCATACACATTCATTGTTGCCCATTCTGTTCTCCTTCTGGACTTTCCTTCTTCTTTTACTAGGCAATCATTCCCCCTTTCATTGGACTTGTGCATACTTTTGCTGTGGCACTTTATCATTCATGATTTGCTGTGCTTCTGTATTTATACTTATCACCAACTATCATGTCAGAGTGTTGTGTATTGAAGAAACTTATAGTATGTAATTACTGAGTAAATTGTGTTCCTCATTTTTTTGTACTTTCTTTTACAGTCATTCTGCTGACCCTTATTTCATAATTTAATTCAATAGCTTTCAACTGTCATTATAATACCATCCAGGTAGAGAAAACAGAGAGGAATAGAAATAATTCGGAGAATTTCCACTGGAAAGGAACTTCGGACCTGGAATCATAAACTCTATCTTGAATGATGTTAGCCTGACTGATTAGAGTTCAAGTCTTCTATGTCAAGAGAGCAATCAAACTCTTTAATTAACAAAGATATAATACATATTGTGCTGGTTTGAAAGTATTATGCACCCCAGAAAAGCCATGCCCTAATCTTAATCCAATCTTCCAGAGGCAACCATTTCTTTTAATCCCTATTTGGTACCAAAGTTGGAATCTTTTGACTCCACCCATTCCAGGTGGGTGTCATTAGTTTACTGGAATCCTTTAAAAGAGGAAACATTTTGGAGAAACCTCAGAAATGTCAGAGCCTAGAGAAACAATAGGAATGAGAGAAGCCTCCCAGCTGACAAAGGGAGCTTTCTCTCAGGGCTGATGTGGCTCTAGAATTTGATGGGTAACAAAACATAACATAGTTATGGTTTACATAACTTTTGAGGAAATCTGATGAAACTGTTAATAAAGCAGAAGCATAATGTATGTGTAAGCCTAATTACAATAAACATGTTTTTAAACTACACTATAATTCAAAACTAAATTTAGTGAATTGGGTACTAGAAACTTAGAATGAATATCCTAGGAACCAGTGTTGATAAAGTAAATTTAAGGTCGTTTCACATGCCTGTTAGGTTCTTATATTAGTCTTATGACACTCATTATATTATTATGTATCAATAGGAAACAATATTTCCAATACCTAACATTAAAGAAAAGTTAGAAATATTGAACGGAAAGTCCATTTTATTTATCTTTAATTTTGTTAGTTGGGGAAAATGTTTTAGAGAAGTATGATAATCTCAGAGATCATTCTTTCCAGACCCATCATTTTGTGGTCTGGATAATTAAAGGATAGCAATATTAAGTGACATTTGCAATCCATGGTGGTACTGGAGCATTCTTGGGCCAGTAATGGTCAGAATTAAGGGATCTGGGTCAGGCAGAAGCACAATCACATAGAGCTATGAGAGGGCTAGGGAGAGCCTGCAAGGGCCAACTCTGCTCAAAGCACAAATATATAAATATTGGTGAATTCACCACTAGGCAGGGCTTTGAATGACTTACCTGTCTACATACACTATCAATTGGTTTATTTCATGATTGCTGGGTTGTCTCTATGTAACCTGTTTCCAATTACACCTCAGCGATGTCTTTTGTGGCACCAGTGTGATTGCAAATTCATAGTGTTCCTAACACCATGTTTATAGCAACATGATTTTTTGACTCTAATATTTTGAACTGTTATAACCATGTAGGCTTTTTAAAACCTGAATAGGGAAGTTCTTTGTAAAACATTAAATAAACAAATTTTCCATGATTTTTTTTTCTCTTGGCAATTTTCCTTAGAACACACAGATACATTTTGAAATAATTTCATTGACCTTAAGGCTACTCAAAGCACAGTAGCAAGTGATCTCTACTTTTATGTTGTTGATGATACAATGATGTCAGTGTTTCTTCAGCTGAAAAGCCAATTATTTAGCCATTCTCTTCATAGAAAGGCAGGTGTCTCCTTCCAGCTCAGCAGAAATAGTTCATTAATTATTTCCTCATATATCTAAGCTCTTGACATCTGTTTTGGCATTTATTTACTTGTCCCTGCATAGTACTATGTAAGTACGCAAAGAAAGTATGATCATATTCACATACATATCTCCTGCCCTTGCTATGAATGGGAGCTACTATCATTACTACTATTGGTTTAGATTTTAAAAGAGAGAGAGAGCAATAGGGAAAAGTGATGGCTTACTATTGTGTTCTCATGCATACAATGCAAACACACACACACACACACACACATTTGATAATGGATTACTTTTCATGTTTTTACATAGTTTCCTAGTTCAGTCTCAGTCTAGCTAGCTATTTTATTTCCTATATATATGTATTTTTTCCTAAATCATATGCTTTCACAGCATCGGCCACACCTGCCATTACTTTACATCCCTTTAAAATTCCTTCTGAATATTGCACACTATATATCAAGAACAGTGAGTAAATTATGTTAGATTTTACTTGAAAATACATTATGTCACCTGTTTGTCTCAAAATATCCTCTTTTTTAAGCTGGGATTTGCACTTTGGCAAACCACTGAGGAAAACACCTACTTAAATCTTTGCATTTGACTTTGAAGGTAAACACCTTGGTTTAAGGTACACTTGCATTAATTTTTTTGTCTCCTCTAACCCTCTCCATTTTGTGAAATTGCTAACACTTGCCGTCCTATTTCATGTGTTTAATTAGAGTTATGCATTTTTTTGAATAGAGAGGAATCCCTCAGTTAACGCTGCGGAACTCAGTATCTGCACTGGCTCATTTCTTTGTTTGAGGCCACAGAGCTGCTTCAGTGGCACAGTCAGAACTACGGCTGCTGAATTCAAACCAGAGTTCCATTTAAGATGTCATGCTGCCATTCAACAACCACTGGGTTTAGTGGCCAGGAATTGTATCCCAGGGCACTGTGTACTACGAAGCCTGCACACTACACTTTCTTCTAAGGCCAGCTTCTGTAGTCTACCTTTTGAACCTCAAATTCCAATTAATTCCTGTTATTTGTCAAGATCAAAATGATTCTATATGCTTGACAGCTTTTGATATAAAATAGGATAAGGAGGCTGTCAATGAAAAAACAAACTAGAATTTCCCTACTCTTCACCCCCCACCCCCCACACACACACAGTGTAAAATAAATTCCTTCAGTGAAATCTCTGGAAAGAGAAAGCAAGGGGACAATGCATTTGTATTCCGTTTTACCTCTTCAGGCTATTGACATTGGAACTGGCTAAGGGCAGACCATTAAGAAGTATTAAGTTCTCATTCGTGGTGCCTCTGGATTTGAGTCACATGGTACACAGGACATCACTTAATAGTAAATATTAAAGCGTGTTTATGAAAACAAGATAAAGGCATGTCTGCATTATTCAGAAGAAGAAAATAAAAGAGTAGAACTTAATTGGTATCAAAGCAGGTCAGAGACTGATTATGATTTCAATTCCATGTAACTTTACCTTCTCGTTTCTTGACTTAGTAATTATTTCTGGCAACGCCATGGCTAAAAGAATAAAGCACTCTCGAAATGTGAGCATCTCAGAATCATTTTTAAACTCAAGCTGTCTACACAATTAATAATTCAATGTAATTTTATCTCTACTAGTTTTCAGAATGCTTTGTTATGAGCTAAGGTAATAATCTGTCTGCCAGAGGACAGTTCGTAAAAAAGAATAGAGCTCATATATAAATTAATTCATTCTTGTTTTGGAGATCTGCATGTGGGTGCAAGGTGGCATGCCAATTATTGATGATTTAAATTCATATGAACTCTTATAGGTTATTGACATATTAAGCTGCCACACAGCAAGACAGTAACAGAAATTGGTTTGTTGATGATACTGCAAATATCTATAAAACATGTATACAAATGTGCCTTTTTCATGATATCCAAAGAAAAGCTTTTAGTCACACCATAAGAAAACAAGCATAATTCATTTATGGGCTTTACATACACACACACACACACATATAATTTCTTATAAGTGCATAATTGAATTATGTTGTCAAAATTAGTATACAGCATACAAAGTTATCAAGGAACCATTTGACTTAGGTGCCAAGTCACCACAATTTTATAAACTCTCCCTTCTCTAATATTCATCTACAGGCCATTTCTTAGGCTATTTTAACAAACCGAATGTTAATTTTGAAAGCCGTACCTTTGTTTTTAAATTTCTTTTAAGGTTGCCCATTAATATTCTCTTTATATCTAGAATATTCCATTTGATTGGTGAGGAAACATATAGATAACATTTAAGTTTGGAGCCCCAAAAACATATAACTAGAAAAACAGAAATTAGCAAATCCCTAAAATTCAAATTTTCATAAAAACAATGTTTCATGGAAAGACAAATCCAGGAAACCTAGTATCTTATTTAGAATCTGCCTTTAATTTACTGTATGACCATACACATGCCAATGTGCTTATCTGTTTTAATTTCCTCTGCTTTAAAGTTCAGTTAATAATTTCTGCTTACCTAGTTTTGGTATGTGCTGAGAATGTAAAAGCAAAGTAAAGTGCTATATAGCCAGGACTCCAGCTTTGATGTTCGGCAGATTAAACCCCATTAACATTGTGGCAGTCATTTAATCTCTCTGGACCTCTGGTTTTTCATCTGCAAAATGTTGTTGTAAAAGAGATAAAATATGTAAAGCACCTGGCAAACAGTAGGTATTTAGTGAATGGAGCCTATTTTTTAATCTTATTACAGAAAGCTTGGTAGGAAGATTATTGAACTATTAAAAGTACTTGAAAGTTGTAGTTTCCCACTGAGATCGAGCAAGGGAGAAGTTATGCAAATTACAAAGATATATGTATTTGTATGAAGATTTTTCTGTATACATTGAATCAACCTGCTAAGACAAATTAAACCCCGTGATAACAAATGATTTTGTCAAACGTTCAGGCATTTACAAATGCAGTCTACATTTTAATTATGAAATTTCTCCTTCACGTATCTGTTGCATGCTGGGAATTATTTTCTTTTTTTCACAGAAACTTTAAGGATTCCTAAGCAAAAGCTTATTTCATGCCACATAAGGTAGAAATATTACAGCAGTTTTGGATTACTCTGACCCATAAAATTTATTAGATAACCATCATTCCAAATAGAACCTTTGAAAATCTTTGAATCCTGAGTGCTTAGCCCCTAAGCCCCCAAGCTCCCAACCTAGCCTAGTCTTGGAGCTCAGTCAAAAAGTGAGCAGAGTGGGAGACACTGAGGATAGTGGTGACTTTGGCAGCAAGAAAACAAAAACGGGGAAGAGATATTTCCTTTGGAAATAACAGGGTGAGCCAATAATGGAAAGTTCTCTACCAGCAGGGAGGAAGCAAATGCATATAGATCATCAAAGGTTGAGGCTTCATTGAGGCTGGGTGTCTTTATCATTTACTCCTATGCGTACATTATGCTGGAGGTGGTGGGGATACAATGCATCACATTCTCCATTTATTTATCTCTGCTAAAAGGTATAGAATCACATATTTGGAGGAGACAGTAGTGATAATTACTTACATATATCTGCAATGACAACACTCATGAACTTGCATTTACAGAGAAATCCTTGCTTGAAATGAGGACTTTCATCAATATGCCTGAGTTATTTGGCCCTTGTAGGTCATATATATTTTTTTAACTTGAATTAGAATATATGTGACATACACTTTGCATCATTTGGTTTGATTTAACTTGGCCGCTTATAAAGGTAAGGGTCTCGTAGGCAGCCTGCTAGCAGGCTGGTTGGCAACAGCAAACCAAAGTGACCAGCAAGCTTGACTTTGCTCATAAAAGTAAATAAAATAGTAGTAGCATTAGTAATGGAGATTCTTGGCTAAATATTTCTGATTTCTTTATACCCACTTAATATTTAGCTGTTTTGAGTTTGAAAATAAAGGAAAACACCTTTAAAACAAGAAGGATTTTCCTTCCCTCTCATTTTCCCCCATTAAAAAAAAAGCAAAAACAATAAAGTTTTGAATTTTTTATTTGTTATATTCCCTCCTGGTTTTTATTTGTTTTTTTATCTAAAAAATGTTAGGTATTTTCAAAGATGTAAATTATCAGAAAGACAATTCTTAGCTAAGAACATGGATAATAAACAAATTCCTTTTACTGATTTTGACTACCATTGAAATATTTAGGTAGACATTGGCCTGCAGAAAAATGTCTGAACTTGTGAAGATCCACATACTATAGAATTTCTATATCATTGGTAATTGTGAAATAAGGGCAGCTGGTGGTATAGAGTATGCATAAAGTGGGAGTGCTAGAGCATTAGGAGACAGAAAAAGAGGAAATTTTGGAGGCACACAAATATTAATTTCATTTGACCTAATTATAAGTACTTTAGAATTGTTATATTAGCATCATAAAAAAATGAATTTCTAAGCATAAACATGTCTTGATTTTCCCTGAAATGTCATTCATAGCCAGAGAAGTCTGAATTTTCCAAGTTATTTTACTTCTGTGCTTCTCTCCATAATTTAGGACCATGTCTGGGTTCACTAATCAAGAACTGTTACTCATTTCTCTATGCTAGTTTTCAGTCTAGTGATAATAAAATTCTAACAATTTAACCATGGTCTTTCTAGGTTCAGGAAGTCCACTCTGAACTCTCCTAAGATTAGAGAACAGTGTTCTTTTTATTGGTTATTCTGCAGTCACTTTCAACTTTGTAAATATGTTACTTTGAGGAATTTTGCCAAGAGATTGTAGCATATAAGGAGCTCTTAGACAAGTTTCCAGGAGAGTAGTATATGATGGCAAAGAAAGAAGCAACATTATCTTTAATAAGGTTAAGAGAAGTTTTTGTGCGTTTATGAAATAGTTATGAAATAAAAATATATTTTTATAGACTTAATTTTTTGTGTGTGTTTTGTTTTCTCATTTGTCCAATTGATACCTACTCCATGCCAGGCACTGCCCTAAGTGCTGGGGATACATTATTGAGCAACATAGACAAATCCCTACCCTCAAGGAGGTCCCATTCTCCTGGAAGGAGACCGAGAATCCAGGTAAGAAAAAGATAGTGTGACAGATGGAGAAAAACTAAAAGATGGAAGGTGGATAGGGCTTGGAAAGTAAGGGCTCCATCTTAAGTGAAATGGCTAGGAAGTCTGCATTGAAAAGGAGCATAAGCAAAGGCAGGAAGGAGAGGAAGGCATGAACTAGGCACTTACCTGGAGAAAGAGTATTCCAGAGGAAAGCCTGGAAGGTCACTGTAATGACACTGGTTTTTACCTTGAGTGTGAGGGGTAGGCTTAACACAGACCTTCCCATTTCCCCCTGCATTTAGGTCTCCTTAACTGTAGTTTTGAGTTTGTCTGCTCTACCTGCACTGCCATCTGAGCCAGCTTGCTACAATTCATGTGCATACTTAACCTTTAGCAAGAAACTGACTTAGTTTTCAAACAGCAGCAAAACTACATTAGATATTGTTTCCTGAGTCCACAGACCAATCGATTACTGTAATGAGGTCACCATTGCACTTAATTAATTTTACATGGTGTGATGGTTAAGTTCACGTGTCAACCTGGCTAGTTTATAGTATTCAGTTGTTTGGTCAAGGAAGCACTGGCCTGGTTGTTACTGTGAGGATATTTCATGGATTTAATTAATCAGTAAGTTGATTTCCTCCATGACTGGTTACATCTACAATCAATTAAGGAGATGGCATTCAAAAATGAAAGAAGTCTCATACAATCAATTGAAGGTCTTAAAAGGAGAACTGATGATTTCAGCAGTCAGAGAAAAGAATTTCCATCTCTACTTCAGACACCAGACTTCCCCTGGGGAATTCATTGAAAACTTTCATCCCAGTTCCCCATTTGCAGCATACCCTATAGAATTCAGATTTGCCATCCCCACAGTTTCATGAGCCAATTCCTAAAGTAAATCTCTTATTTGCATATCTCCTGGAGATTTCCCTGGAAAACGCTGACAAATACAATTTTCTATTGTTCTTTTAATTCTGGTTGTGCCAGAAAGTGCAAATAACATTGATGGATAATAGGTAAAGCCTTTTCAAATATACCAAGCTGTACTGTTTAGTGGAAATGGAAATATTAAATAATTTCACTTGCAATATTTTATAGTGGGTTTACCAATAAAGGAACACGAATAACCCAGGATAAAAAATGTAGCTACTTATTTTAAATGAATTTATGAATCCTGTTACAGTTACTAAAGTTGAAAATTTGTTTCATAACCCAAGAGAGAAGTCTATTAAATACATGCGTTAGGGTTTTGCTTTTGCTTTAATGCTTTCAATGTGGCAGTCATCTTCTAAAATATTATTTCAAGAAAATTCAATTCCCTATTTTTCACCAGTCTTATACCTAATAAATGTATATGCATGCACATATGTGTTAGTGTGTATGTTTTATCAAAGTATCCACAGGTCAATAACAGCTTGTCCTGCCTGATAACTCATGAGGGGAAGAATCTGGAGACAATCTCGCGTAGTTTAGCAAAAGATTTCAGTTTTTTAGATTCCCTTGATCACATACAAACTCTGTGGTGACTTGGAGTTATGTACACTAGAAAAACATGCTCTCAATCTTAAATCCATTCCTGTAGATGTGAACCCATTTTAAATAGGAACTTTTAGTGCAGATACTTCAGTTAAGGTGTAGCCCAACTGAATTAGGGTAGGTCTTAAACCTATTACTGGAGACCCTATAGAGAAAGTCACAGAGAGAGAAGCCTTGGGGAGTAGCCATAAGTTGGAAGTCAGCAGGAACTCAGAAGAGAAAGGAGAAGATGTCACTATGTGTAATGTTAAGTGACAAGCCAGGTAACCCCAGAGAATGCCAGCCAGCCAGAAGATACTGCCCTGGGAGGAAGCAAACCTTCTAACCTCTGAAACTATGATCCAATAAATTCCTGTTGTTAAGCCAACTCATTGTATTGTATTTATCTTAGTGGCTAGGAAACTGAAACAGTTTATGGTACTGGAAAATGTGGTGCTACTATGACAAACACCTAAATATATGGAAACTGCTTTGGAACCGGATAATGGGTAGAGGCTGAAAGAATTGTGAGGTGCTTGATACAAAAAAAAACGTAGATTGCTTTGGAGACACTGTCAGAAGAAATATGGACATTAGAGCTATTTCATATGAAGCCTTAGGAGAAACTGATGAATATATTATTAGAGATTGGAGGAAAGGCATTACTGGTTATAAAATGCCAGAGAATTTGTCAAAATTGTGTCCTGATGTCTGATGAAAAGCAAAACTTATAAGCAATGAACTTGGATATTTAGCCAAGTAAATTTCAAAAGTGTGGAAGATGCACTTGGCTTTTCCTTGTAGGTTTAAGTGAAATACAAGAGGAAAGGGGAAAGCTGAGAACTGAACTCTTAAGCACAAAGACACCAAAATGGATGGTTTTGAAAATTCTGAGCCTATTCAGAGAGCATGCTCTGAGTTTAGGGCCAGAAGTGGCTCTATCAGGGATTTCCTTGAGCCTTTGCAAGTGACTCCCCAAAGGACAGGGCTCCATGTGAGGGCTTAACTGAGCACCTCTTTGAACATGGATGCAATCAGCCATTTCAGTGGGAATGATTGGAAATGCAGTTATCCAGGAATGATCTGTGGAAAGTTCTATTGTCTGAAGTTTGGACCCACTGACTTGCACACAAATTCACAAGGGGTTTTGCAAGTCTTTTACCAGAACCACTGCCAGCCTGGACTGAAAGGAACAGAAAAAGATTGAAGTGAAGGAAGCATGACTTAAAGGGTATAATCATGAAAGCCAAGGTCTGGGACTGAAAAGCTTTCCTCGGGCCAAGTGAACAGGTACATCAATAAGTAGGGAAAGGGCAGGTCTGCCCCTGTGCTTGCAGGAGAAAGGCCATCTGCCTAGCACTTCTAGGGGGCAGGACTTATGCTCCATTTTTCAAAGAGGATGCTGCCACCCCCATGTGCAATGCTGGGGTCTTAAGGTTTCTTTAGGTACAGAGGTGGACTATAGTGTCTCAGATTTATGTACTCCAAAAAAAAAAAAAAGTGCTGTCAATCTTAACCCATTCCTGTGGGTGTAAATATGATTTTTGATGAGGTTACTTTAGGGAAGTTGTAGCCCAAGTGAATCTAGATGGGTCTTAATCTTAACACTGGAGACCATATAGAGAAGGTCACAGTTGTGAGAAGCCATAGGGAGCAGCCAGAAGCTGGAAGTCAATGACCCAGAGGAGAAAGGAAAAGACGCCGCATGTGCATTGCCATGTGATGGAAAAGCCATGGAACTCCCCCAAATTGTCACCAGCCAGAAAGTACCCACCCAGGGAGGATGCAAGTCTTCTAGGCTTTGAAACAGTGAGCTGACAAATTCTTATTGTTACTCAAATCCACTGTATGGTATTAGTTTTAGCAGCCGGGAAATTAAAATTCCCTAATCACCAACACTTTAGACTATATCGGAACATCAGGATTCACTCTGAAATCTTTCATTCTGGGATATCCTGAGACTAAAATCCCCTTTCTATAATCTGTTGGAGCATATATTCTCAACCAAACCAGAAGTGGAAAATTTTTGAAATAGGAAGAAAAATTAACATGTGGCAACAATTTTTTTCTGTAAATAAATTGAAAATATTTTTAAACTTGTACACATGCACACACATAAATTATAGATACAGAAACACTTTTTTTAAATATTGCTGAATAATAACCACAAGACATCCTGAAATATAAATGTATTTAAAAAATCATTTGGCTTTTCTTCTGTTGTAATTCTACAGCTTGACTGGCTTAGGTAGGCAGTCCTCCCTTGGGATCTCTTATGTGATTCTAGCAGATAACTCTGGGCTGGAGTAATCTGGAAATTCAGCTGAGCCAGATGCCCAGGATGGCCCACTCACATGATACCAGCTGAAGCTACCTGTCATCTGAGTGCTGAGCTGTTACAGCACCACACACACATGCACACATGTTCTCTTCATATGTCTTTAGGCTTTTCACAGCAAGACAGATGGGTTCCAAGAGATAGGAAGCAGTGGGAGCTGCCAGTCTCTTGAAGTTGGGGGAGAGAAATTGACATTGTGGCTTCCACCATAGTCTATTGGTCAAAGCAGCTGCAAAACCTGTTCACAATCAAGGGGAAAGGATTTTAATCCCACATCTCTTCAGTAGGAGCGTCAAAAATTATGGTGGCCTATTTTAATTCCCCAGGATATTTTGTTTTATAAATCACTTCAGCATTATACTATAGCCTTGCCTTGTATTGAGAATGAGGAGAAAATTCTCTATTTAATCCTGTTCCATTCCTCTCCCTTGGTAAATCATTTTGTTTTGGAAAATTCATTTGTATAACTTGACTAAAACCTTCATAAATGAGATACTTTTCCATGAAAAAATACAGGGGTTGTAATTATATTCTGTTAATAATAAATAGCTAATAATCAATGTGATCTAAATTAGACTGTTAAATGTTTTACAATGATTGAGCCAATTATATCAGTATAAATAGATCGCCATTTGTTTCTTGGGTGATATGCACAAATATGTGCATATTAAGAGAGTAACTAAAGGTAGAACATTTAACTTAGGTGATTAGTGGCATATTTTATTTTCACCTCAATGGCTTTGCTAAAATAGTAGCTATGGTTTTATAAGTAAACATAAAAAATTCATTTATTCTTTGGACATTTTGAAAATCATCAGCAATATCCATGGTTTAATAGATTCTGGAAGGTAATCATTTGGGGGTGGGTGAAGGGTGGAATCAAATGTAACCCACCAACATTTTAAAAATAAATTATTTATGAAAACCAGCATGTTTTTTTCCTTCATTTTGACCTTTGTTATTATTGCCTTCTATTGCAATCCTCTTTGAGTGCTGTCATTTTAGACCATTAACCATCTACTTCACTGAAGCAATAATTGAAAGACCATTATAATCAAAATGTTGTATAATGGCACATGATGGTAGAATATTTTAGCAGAAAATATTGAAAAAGGAAAATATTTATTTTGTCATTTCCCCAAAGATGAAAATTTATATATTTGTGATGATCTAGCTTTTAAAATTTATGCATATGTATATATATATATAATTTTGTACTTTAAATGAACATAATCTATATAATGTGTTCTAATAATTAAATATAAAGTCTAAAATCCTCTGTTTAAACATTACATCCTCTAGAACAAATGGGAAACAAAATATAAATAATTTCAAATGCCTGCCATGAACTTTTGCCTCTTTAAATATCTCTATACATAGCAAAATAAAATATTCTTTTTGAAATAACTCAGATCATAGATTGATTTGGTATGTAGGCTATCTTTAAGAGTTTCCTTTAAGCAATTTCCCTGATGTGATAATTATCTAAATCTGTGGGTTAAATCTAACGATAGTTTCCTTAAGAACATGTGCTAATTCTAGCCTGATATTCATATAGAGCTGGTGTTTTTTTTTAAACTTACTATCTTACAATATTAATAATGGTCTAATCTCAAATTCACTTTTTCTTAGGACTAGAATAGATTATTAGACTTTAGAACAAACCCTTCTTTCAAGCATAATTAAATTATAATTATTACAAAAAGAATGTCACAATCTCTTTTCTTGAACAATTATAGAGATGAAATCTTCTAAACATCTGCTTGGAGATGTATCTTTTTAAGCTATGATTTTAATTGTCCAATTCAGGTATAAATGTATTTGTTGTGAGATATTATATTTTCATATCATTTTAGAAAAGTACTTTGCTTGTTGTATAAAGAAGAATCCTGATTTGAAAAAATGATAAGGTTAAAACATTTCAATAGATCGTATCAAATTCATTGTAAACACAGTAGGGAATGAAAAACACTTCAAGAACTTTTAAGGTTCAGAAATTTTACTCAACTTGCAAGGTAAAAAATTAGCCTGCTACAGTGTCTTGGATGCTGATAGAAGCAAAAATACTTCTGAGTCGGAGATGAAGGACATTTTATTGCTCACAGTAATGCAAGGTATGATCATGTCTGCACCAGTTTCAGAAGCCCCAGTTCCCATGGGGAAATACTACAAAGCCAGATGATAAAGGCACACACCGTAGGTTCAATCAGAGAAGTACTCAGAGGTTAGGGGACCCAGATATTTTATAATGGACAGTAAGCATGACTATTCTTTGCCCTGGGGGAAGACAGTATCTTCTAAGACTCTCAGTAAACTCGCTTTTTCCACAGAAAGGAGACAATATTTCTCTCTTCAAAGGCTGCTGTTTTACAAACTTCCTTAAAACGATAACATGGGACAAAGTGCAGTTAGCAGTTTGCAAAATGAGCAGAAATTTGTGAAACCCGTGGAGTATTGTTTCCTGACAAAAATCCACACTATAGATTCCCTAAAATAAGCATATGGTAAAGATAAACTTTAAGGGTGTATAAATACCTAGTAAATATTCATTCATAATACCTCAATTGAATATGAAATTGGGTAGCAACTTTAGAGTTCAATATCTATACAGGATATTCAAATAGTAAGATTCAGATAAATATGACAGCCATTTCATTTTTTTCTACAAAATATAAAATTTGAACAAATGGTGCCTAGTTGTAAATTTATGCAGAGAATTAGAACAGTACCAAAAAATTACCTTCCCTGAAAGAGTTTACAATCTCTTTGGGAAGTCATAATGTCCCTTACATGAAGCAACTAGAGAATATCCTTTGGTGGTATATATTGAAATACTAGATTATGGGTGTAGAACTAATAACTTACTGATTTACTTTATAAAATATTTTAATACATAATGCCTAATTTGTATTACCATAGTTCATTTGTTTTGCAATTCAACATTTTTTCTATTTTTTCATATCTAATATCACCATGTGTCTTTTACTTGATGACATTTTACAAATAAAATAGTCACAATTTTCTATCTGAGTGGTACAGAAAAAAGTGGTGCATTTTTAATCACTTGAACCGTATTATTTTCTTTTTGGAGAAGAAAATGAAGCTCAAAAATATTGGTTTTTTTTTTTTTTTTGAAGACAACACATACAAAAGACATTAAGACAGAAGTTGAACCCAGGTCTCTTTAGTCTAACACTTTGCAATGTAACATGTGCTTTCTATCACATAGTTCACCAATAAGTAAATAGCATTTGCTCAGATTTATCTAATACCAAACTGCATTAGGTAAGTACCTTTTGCTTCAGTGCAAGTTTAAATTTCTTCATTGATTTAAATGGTTAAGTATAAAACAGCTAATGAGAAAATGAAGCAGAATACTATTTTTTTTGCCTGTAATCACCTGAATTGTGTTTGTTTCTTCTCAATGTATAGATTTTTATTTATATATTATAATGAGAATGCTTTTTCATATATATTTTAAATATGTTTCCAGTTTCTTAACTTGGGTTTTATGATGTGTCTGTCTGTTACACAGGAATAATCTACTTTCCAAGTTTCCCAATTCATCGCTATAAATTTGCACACATTATTTTCCATATTTGTTATACTGTATTTCTACAGTTTTATTTTTATTTTTATTGTTGACCCTTTTACTACTAGTTTCCTGCTTGTTCATGTTAATCAATCAGGTTTTACTGTTTCTTTCCCAATTACTTTGTGATTTATGAATCTGGATGAGCTAAACCAGACCACAAAAGTGGTCCAGTTTCCTGTATTGGTGAGATTATCTGGACTCAGCCAAGGCAACTTTCCCTAAACTCATAAATAAACATTACAAAGGAAACGAATGAGGATAAGTATACTTGACGTTGCCAAACCTGGAAGCTCCCTTCTTCCTCTAGAAGAAAGTTGATCCTAGCTTTGGATGCCGAACAGGGAAATTCTGGAGAAAGTTGCTCACTGACGTTAATGTCTTTGAATGGGAAGCAGGGAGGGCATGTTGGCAACCGCTCTAACTGGACCTAATACAAATTCCAAGTTTTTGTCAGTTTACAGCTACATTTCCTAGTTATGCAATGCTTGCAAACTCTAATTCCACATTTTATTTGCAATTTCACGTTCTGCAGGCTCTACTCTGGTCTGCCACAGTGGGATGTTGTGGAAAAGGTAATTATAGGCCTGTGCTTAAGAGAAAGTCTAAGTATAAACAAGCCAAAGATATGTAACCTATTCTAGGATTTCTTGATGCCTGATGACTCACAGGAGCCCAGGACACACTTTCTGTTTTTGTGCTTTCCCAAGTAACTCACAGGTTTATGCTGATTTTCTTAATAGGGTAGGAAGTTGTAGAGGTTCTTCCCATCTTGTGCCTTGAAAACACAGCAATTTTTAATTTAAAATTTTCTTTCTTCCTTTCTTTTATTTTTCTGTCTTTTTTTCTGCCCTTTCATGTCCTCTCTTGATCCTTACTTTCAAATGCCAGCACTGACTTGATGTTTATTACACTCATGTCCTGGAAAAATTATCTGGAGAGGAAGAGTTTACAACTTCTTCATATTCTCAAAAGTTAAATGACATTCCACTGGAAATGTAATCCTTCTGAAACTACAAGGAGTTGTTGAGAGAAAGGAGTAGGGATAAGGGCCACATCTAGGAATACTTAATTTGCACTGCATTTATAATACTTAAAATTGCATACTGTAAAAACACAGCAAGGGTGGTGAGACGGTGACTCAGTGGCAGAATTCTTACCTGCCATGCCGGAGACCCGGGTTTGATTTTTGGTGCCTGCCCATGCAAAACAAAACAAAACAAAGAACCCAGCCAACAGGAAGAAATTAATCTAGGGAAATAAAATATATCAATTGCCTACTGTGTTAGGCATTATATTTATGTCATTTCTAATTTAGTGATTAACCAATCATTTTCATAATAAATCTACTAAAATGAGGTATTTTCCAAATTTTGTTTGTTTTTTTTTCTGAATAATCTGCTAGATAAATCTTACTGCTTATGATGCATTTTGATTCCCAAGTCACTGTTTCAGAGTTTTGTTGGAAGGAGACAGCAATTAGGGACATCTGGATAATTTTACCTGTCCTCTCCTTTTTAATGAGGGTTATGAACCTAACCTGGACAGCTTAGGGGAAGGCAGGGCTAAGAACACTAATGAAATTGCAAAGTATTAATCACTTTGTTTCTTTTTAAAGTCAAAATGTGGTACTGCTGTTGAAATTTCTTTACTTTTTCTACCTATGCAGCATGCTAAGAATTTGTTTTAGAAGACGGGTTTATTGCTTTATAATAATCTTATAATTTCCCTCAGCATAAGGTTTCTCAACCTGTGTTGAGAGATTTTGAGGGGTTCTGTAAATGAATGACCCTACTTACTTGCTTGCTTACTTACCCTACTCTCTGGCTTTTATTTGGTCCAACTAAATAAGCAAATGTCCCTAATCACACTTCTGCAGTTTTACCTGCTTTCTTTTTGTATTTTATGTAAGTGGATCACTCAATATAAATTCTTTCGTCTGTCTGGCTTAGTCTTGTTTTTGTGAGATTCTCTTGTATAGATCTGGCATAAGGATGGACATACTGATGAAAGGAATTGAATTGAGAGTCCAGAAATACTTTCTTATACTGATAATCAATTGATTTTTGACAAGGGTGCCAATTCAATTGAATAGGAAATAATTATCTTTTCAATAAATAGTGCTGGACAACTCTATATCTATATGGAAATAAGTGAAGTTAGGACACTTCCTCACTCCATATAAAACATTTACTCAAAATGTTATCATAGATGTGAAAGCTAAAACTATAAAATTTAGAAAAGCATAGAAGTATATCTTAGATATGACACCACAAGCACAAGAGACAAAAAAAAAGTAAACACATTGGACTTAATTACAATTTTTGTGATTCAAAACCACCATCAAGAAAGTGCAAAATGAACCATAAAATGGAGAAAATATTTGGAAATCATTTACCTAATAAGAGATATATATCTCGAATATATAATGAACTCTTAGAACACAAACCTAAAACTATTTTAAAGTGCAAAGGTTCTGAATAGATAGTTTTCCAAACAAGATATGCAAATAGCAAAAAGCATATGATATGATGTGCAAAATGATCAGTCATTAGAGAAAAGCAAATCAAAACCACAGTACGATACCACTTAAACCCACTAGGAAGGCTCAGATCAGAAAGATTTAGTATGTGTTGTTAAGGTTGTGGAGAAATTGGAACACTCATATATTGCTAGTGGAGAACAGTTCATCAATTTTTCAATTTTTTAAACATAGAATTTTCCAGAATAGGCAAATAGAGAGACACAACATAGACTAATGTTTGTCGGAGATGGGGATGGGAGATAGAGAATGACTGCAGATCAGTTTGGGGGTTCTTATTGAAGGGATGAAAATGTTCTAAAATTGATTGTGGTGAAAATTGAACAACTCTATGAGTATAGTAAACATTATTGAATATAGACTTTAAATGGGTGAGTTCTATGGTGTTTCAATAATATCTCAATAAAACCATTTAAAAAAATCCTTTACAGGGCTATTTCATTTCTTCTCTTTTCTCCTCATAATACCACATCTCCAATCCTCCCTTTCAACCTCATTTTGGCCTCTTAATTCAATGAGAAAGAAGTATTCAAGAGGGAAAAAAGGCAATCCCTTATTTTATACTTTAAACCCATCTCCTATTGCCTTTTTTGTTGGTTTCACTCTTCCCCTGACCTCCGTATAATGCTGTGTCTGAGACTGAGTTTGTGGAACTATATCTAATCCATAGGCAATCACATCCAGACTCCTGGTTTTTAATGCTAATTGTATGTTAATAAATACCATGTATATCTCCAGTTCACTGCTCATGTCACACTCCAGAGTAGTATATCCAACTCTCAATTCAACATCTAAAACTTCACGTCCCATGTGAAACTCTTTAGTTCCACCCACCCCTAAAACCAGTTCTTCCTACTTGTTGTTCCTTATCTTGGCAAATGGCAACTTTATTACTGTACTTGTTTAAAACAAATATCATAGAATCTTTGTTGACTTCTTTCTCTTACAAAATATTTCTGATCACTTCTTATTTTCCCTATTGATATCATTTTAGTCTAAGTCACATCATCACCCACTTGGATTATTAATTAGCTACAGATCAAAAGCCTAGTTTTGATGCTTAGTAACAAGGCAGTTAGGTATTTCGGCATTCTGGATGTATTTTTCATCATTTAATATCCCCATTTTAGGACAGCATCTCTATTTTTACTTATGTCATATGTTTCCTATTT
The DNA here is from genome assembly GCA_004026745.1 of Myrmecophaga tridactyla. NCBI lineage: Eukaryota > Metazoa > Chordata > Mammalia > Pilosa > Myrmecophagidae > Myrmecophaga > Myrmecophaga tridactyla. The sequence goes on from PVIY010004754.1 coordinate 20,183, forward strand.
CACAGTACCTCTCCTTCAAGTATATTGCAAAGTAATCTTCCAGTTTTCTGTGATAGAGTAGCTGTCCTCCATCTAAAAAGGGTGTGGAAAGCAACAAGAATCAAGTTGCTTTTTATGTGTTCTTTCAACCAATATTTCTGTACTCAGTCCATATTTGCCACTTTCAGAAATACTTGGCTCTACTTGTTACCTTTCTGGGATATTTTTGTGTTTGAGAGATTTCCCCATATTCAGTTGACTTTTCTGTTTTCCCAGGTTTGCTCATTTAGTTACAACTTTCCAAGTTCTTTTTTTTTTTGCATGGGTAGTCACCAGGAATTGAACCTGGGTCTTCGGCATGGCAGGAGAGAATTTTGCCACTGAGCCACCTTCACACCACCCTAACTTTTTAATGCATCTAAAGGTTTGAATCTGTTTTTTTTTCTCTCTCTTGTTCTCTTTGCCTGTTTTGTTTTGCTTGTTTGTTTGTTTTTCTTTTTTGGCCTTTAAAAAAATCCTTTTTTAAGTTTTCAATCTTAAATTTGTTCATGTCCTGATTTATCCTTAAACTCAATCCAAATGCACTTTCATTTTTACCCTTCCACTTAAATTGTTCTTGTCATGGTAAAAGATATTTCAATTTTTCCAATCCAGTAGTCAATATCCAAGCAACTTTCAACAAAATTGTTTACTCATCTAGTCTTGAAACACTTTTAGCATTTGGTTTTCAGGACATCATTTATTTCACTTATACCTGGGTTTCCTTCCACTTCATTGAATCTCCCTATCCCCATTCTTTGGTGGCTTCTACTTATTTGCTGGACTTTGACGTATTGGTGACGCCAATGGTTCAGGACTTATTTCCTTTACATGAGTTCATTTAGTGTCATGGATTTAGGAAATAGTTAAATAGACAATCCAAAATCCATATACAGTTCTGAACTCTTCCTTGACCTCCATACTGATCATGTAATTATCTTCTCATTGTCTGAAAAGCATCCTCAATTCAACATATCGAAAACACAAGTTTTCTTCTTCAACTCCCCTAACATCCTCCACGTTCTTTTGTTCTCAGATTAGTTAAAGGCATCATGTGCTACTAATTCCTCTGCATCCTATGGCTTCTCAACATGCTCAAAATAAAAGCTAAAGTCTTAGCACTGCCTGCCTGGTCCTTGTTCTTCCAGCCATGACATGCCTTTGGACCGTATTGCATGCTGCTATTCCCCCTTCATCACTATTTTCTCAGAGACACTGAGTTCAGCTGCTGTAAGTCCCTAAGGCCTTGAGCCTTTCTGTTTTTTACTCACTCTACCTGGCATATTCACATCATCTTTCATAGTCAGCTCTATACTTTAATTCATGTTTCAGCACAATAGTCACCTCCTCAGAATTTCTCTTTTTTTTTTCCCAGATAATTGCTTTGACCTTTTTTTATTTTCCTTATATCAATGATTATCTTGGTTATTTATTTGTTTTTTCTGTCTCCTCCCTAAAACATATGGTTAAATAAAAGAATGAATGAATATATCAAACAATAAAGGAAGCTAACTAGTGATTAAGGGAATGAGGTGTGATGTGAAGTAGCCTGGGCAGCCTGGCATTAACATTGAATTAGTTGTTTAAATCAAGTGTTATTTTCCTCATAATTTAACTCTGAAACCCTGATAAATATTCATTAATACAAAGTGATCAAGGAGTTAGTAATAAATCTGAAAGTGTTGTGTCATAGAAGTCAGGGGAGTAGTGCTTTTTAAGAAGAGGACACATTCCATATGTGTCAGGTCACGCTAAGAAGGCAGGTTCGATATGGAATGAGAAGGGTCCCTCGGACAACTAGCGACAAAAAGGACAGAAAGAGATAACTGATTTTATTTATTTTCTTGGAGTTTTTTTTTTTTTTTTTCTTTCTGAAAGCAAAGTGAAAGATGGCAGGATATTTGGTGACTGAAAACAGTGCTGTAGCTAACTCTTTTGGTACTGGAAGAGAAGTTACAGCTTTTGGATGAAGGAACAACTGTCCAGTTTCTTAAATGGGATAAAACTTGGTCTGTGAGTTTACAGATAAATATCAAGAAACTATTCAGTATCTTCTTACTAAAATTTTAGGTAGCCTCTATGTCACATGTAACAGACCAGCTTGTCCATTTCATAATGCAGACTTCTTTTTGTTTGTTCTGGTTTGTTTTGTTAGTCCAGTTCTGTTTGTTTTCTGTTTATAGGGTATTCATCCTATATTTGGCATTATGTTATTCTTCACATTTTTTTGTTTTGGTATTATATATTTTGATCAAACATGGTTTGATATATGTGTAGGCATTTCAGTAGGAAGGTTAATAGGTGATTACATTCAGATGCCATATATATATATAGAGAGAGAAGTATATAAAGACTCTCGCAATTAGTCTTTTATTCTCTATTCCTCAAGCTATTCCTATTTAAGTTAGATCATAAAGACATTAAAGATAGTATGTGTCACATTATCTTTTCTTCTTACAAAAATAATATTTTACTTTCCATATTTGTAGAGGTTGGCATAAGAGAAATCCATTTGATGAAGTTTCCTGGGGCTTCTGCCAAGTAATTATAAATACATTGACAAATGTGATACAATATAATATATAGAAGGTTAAGGAAAGGTTAAGAAATGGGAGAGCAAAAGATCACCTGAAGTACAGTAGCAGGGGAAAATGGAAATTTGATAGGGCTCCAGGATCAATCACTTTTAACTCTGAAATTAGATAAAAAGCTATCCATCCATCTTATGGCAATTTTCTGGAGAAGCATTCTGACTTGTGTAGACATTACGTAAAAAATAAGAAGGACCACATGGAGCCATTTCTCTTAGTCTTATTGAGTAAAAAATTCACCTCCTTTCAGTGAGGATGAGATGGAAATACATATTAGGATCTCAAACACTTTTAAACATATATAAAGTATACGTTTCTAAGCTAACTTTCTGTAGAACATATATTATTCTCAATCAGCTCTGTTATGGATTAAATTGTGTCCTTCTAAAATAAATGTTGAAGTCTTATTCCCTAGTACCCTTAGAATGTGATCTTATTTAAAAATAGGAATGTTAGAGATGGAATTGGGCAAGTTAAAAGATTATACTGGAGTATGGTGGACTCCTAATCCAATATGACTAATGTTCTTACGAGAAGAGGAAAATTGGACGCAGACAGACAGACAGACAAAAAGAGAGAAGGTGGTTATGTGATGGAGGTAGAGATTGCCTTATGGCACAAACCAAAGAAGGCCATAGTTTGGCAGCAAGCCAGAACCCTGCACACTTCAGAGGGACCATGGCTCTGCCAACACCTTGATTTCAGACTTCGACCCTCCAGAACTATGAGACAATGAATTTTTATTGTTTTAAGCAACCCAGTTTGTTTTTTAAACCCTAGCAAACTACAGCAAAGGTTTATGTGTTTAATCATTCCCGGTTTATATTTTTTGATCTTTAATTAAATTCTTCTTTAGATATTATTAAATACATATTCTTAAAAGGTGAAACCAAGTTTATGTTATCAAAATCCGGCACCCAGAAGGGACAATACAAGAAAATAGCAAACTTTACAAAAAATGTGGTCTTCACAAACTTTCTAATTGTTAAAGCTTTAGCCAGTATTTGTTCAATGACTCATTTATAGTAATTCCCCTTTAAAACTGAATTCACATAATTTACTTGTATTTCCATAAATGGTATGCTTTTTTCATAAGAATTTTTTTTAAATCTGAGATATTTCTTTTTGTTTTCATTGCCAGGAAACTTGTATAAACAGAGAATTTAATTGAATTATCAAATACCAAATGCCTAGTAATCTCAATTTCTGTGTTATTTTAAATACTTATTAATTTCAATTTCACTTGTCCTGATTTATGTATATTTAATTTGTATGCACTTGGCACTCCAGAAAAACTGACTAGGCATAAACATTAAATATATAAAAAGCACCTGTTTCATAGAATAATTATAAACTTTACCTTTAAGAGCATATGATATTCTCAATGAAGGAGAAAATAGGACTTCAGTAATACCATATTAAATGATAAATGTTTGTTCTGAGATTGGCCTAGAACTTTTATTTTTTTAAGCAGATCTAAAGATAAAGAAATAAGCTCCAAGTCCATTAGTCACAGTATCAGGTGTGGAGGAATTGGATAAATCATTACAAAAATGGAACAGTCAAAAGCAGAGTAAATATAGAAGAGTGATTTAAAGAGTTAGATGATAGATTTTAAAATGATATAAGTAACTGTTATAAGATCATAAGATACAAGTAGTGGGAAGTAATGCTTCAAATTTTTCTCTCTCTATATATATATCTCTTGTTAAGAACCAGCACCAATATGAAATAAAAAATGTTTAAAATAAAGATGTTCTAAATCATCAAGATGATATAAAATATGGGGGCAGAAAACACTGAAGAGACTTCTCAAAGGAAATGAATAATTTATTATCTTGATGTGTGTTCCTAGTTCTTTGAAAATATTTGTTTTCCTTTTAAAAAAAATAATTGTTTTTTTTTACATTCCAAAATACCAGATAAGCACTAAGGCTGAGATTTGCATTTATTTTTTAAAACTTCATCCTCCTGTCTCTCTAAAGCCCATTAGCAGCTCCTTTTAGAAAAGGGTAAAATTAAATGGCCAGTTACCTTGAGGAGTGCTATTAAAATAATTAATTACCAGATTTCTAAAGTGACCTTATTAAATATTAAGTATCATTATAATAATAGTTTAAGAAAAATATATCAGTTCTATTTGAAGTAAAATTGAAGTAATGATTTATTTTTTGATGGATAAAGAGGAAAGAAGAAGCAATATTTTAGTCTAGAATTCATGTCTTTTATTTAATTTCTGGCAATCATAAAATTATTGCAGAGATATTTCAAGTGATCTTTTATAAAAAAAGTATTACCCATGAAAAGACAGAAACTCAAATGATCATATTTAGTGTTCACTTTATGCCATTTAAGAGACAGATCAGAAAATGCATAATTACCTGAGCATGTTCTAAATTGAATTGCAGAGAGAGAAGCAAGTCCTGGACAGATCCTCATGGAGGTGAAGGGAAACTCAAGGTCTCTCTAGAGACCTACCACTGGGGCTCAAATGTCTTAGAGAAGCATTGATACTCTCAATACATTTGAGTCAGTATTTCCTCTGATCTTTGATTAAATGGATGCCAACTCTCCCCATCACTGCAGATACACATTCCTCTATGTAACAGAGAGTGTATGTATATGTGTATTTTCTAATCCAGACCAGAGACCTACAGAGCAAATTTATGCTAGAGAATCTCATCAGTCTTTTGCAGAACACAGCTTACCTTTAACATTGCTATAATACTGAACAACCATAGATTTCCTTCAGGAAACAGGAGCTACAGAAGCATTTCCCTACAAAAACAGGATGTTTTTAAAACCTATGTGTCGGCCAGTTCTCTGGAGACTTAGAGACACTGTCTTCCTTCAAAATACATTTACATGAACAGAACATACTATGAATTCAGTTCTCCATATGAATGAAGAAAACATCATACTTATAAATAGAATATCTAGGGAGCATCCCCAGGAAAGTTTTAGGCTTGCATTTCATTTCATTTCAACTCCAACACTTCATAGCACTTATTTTGGGTCAAGCGCTTACTGTAGTTAGACTCTGTTTACTCCTGGCCACAAGCTGAGGATTACTTTTACACAATTTTATAGATGAGAAAATTGAGGTATATATAATAATCTGTTAAAGTGGCTTGTGTTAGCCATGAGAATGTGCCATGCAGTCTACTGCTACAGCACAGCAGGGTAAGTAAACAAAGGTCTTAGTTGCTTTGCTTTACATCCATCTTGTGCTAATGCCATAACTCATTTGGGCTGCTCTTGGACAATGACTTCTTTGGTAGGATACTGAGGCGGACGCATTCTGGGGAGACACAGGACTTGTATAATGGTTGACTTTGGCTCAAGGACTTCCAACAACTTTGCCAAACCTTCCTTACACTGCACTTTGAACTGCAATACAAGATACTTCCACTTATACTGATCTAAATTCAATCCTATTTAACCTGTCCAAGGGATAAAATATATGGAACATTTAAATTCATGATTTTAGCATACTCCTGATATTATGAAAAGAATTTTTAATGCAGACCTGAAGACAAAGCACAACAAAATAAAAGATAAAAATTAATATCTATTTAATTTAACTTCACTTAAGTATAAGTGCTGAATCCTAATTAATATGCTTGCAAATAACTCAACCATGTATTGTAGAAAAAATACAAAGTACATATCAATAGATAGAAAAAAATTAATGTAAAACATATTTGCTAGGGCAGGCCACGGTAGCTCAGCAGGCAGAGCTCTCGCCCGCCATGCTGGAGACCCTGGTTTGATTCCCAGTGCCTGCCCATGCAAAAACAAACAAACAAAAATTGCTAATATTCAAAATCTATTCTTTGAAATAGACATTAAATTGAAAATGTGAGGTTACTCTCTTAACATAATAAAAGAAAACTGTCATTGTAGTAGACGGCCCCTAAGATAATTCCTGATATCCCTACCCCCTGTTGTTCACTCCCTGGTGAACCCGCCACCATTTGAGTGCGGGCAGTATTTAGTGTCTTGCTTCTAAAGAATAGAATACGGCAAAAGTGATGTCACTTTTGAGATGAGGTTATGAAAAGACTGCAGTCTCTGATTTGAGTGCACTTGCCTTCTTGCGCTCTTTTTTGGGCTGCCTGCTTTGGGGGAAGCCAGCCACCGCGTTACAAGGCAGTTCCGAGCACAGGCTCAGGTGGGTAAACTTGGATATAGGTCATCTCCCAGTTGGCTCTGGGGTCAGACTGTAGACCTGGCTGACAGATGAGCTGCGATCTCTTGAGTCCCAAGCACCCAATAAAGCTGCACCCAGACTTCTGTCCCACAGAATTTAAGAAATGATAAATATTTGTTGTTTCAAATCACTATGTTTTGGCGTTAATCTATTACATAGTAATAGACAACAAAGGCATATACCAGTACACACATTTTTCATAATGGTGAAAAACTGAAGGCAATCCCAGTAAAACCAAGATACTCTCCTTTACTATTCAACATTCACCATCACAATTTGGGCCAATTCAATGAGACATAAAATAATAATGAAATAGGAATCAAAGCTATTTTGTTTGAAAATGACATGATTACATAGCTGAAAACATTAAAGATTTGACTGAAAAATTAATTAATAAGAAGGTTCAAAAATAATAGTTATATAAGGCGAATAAAAACATCTTAATAAATTTAAGGTATCTCAGCAATACATGCCTAAAAGAAATAATAGCCAAAATCTCACTCACAATAAAAATAAATATATAAAATACTAAGAATAACCTTAACAAGAAATGTACATTTTCTAAATAAAGAGCATTGAAATACAGAATTTAAAAGCAAGTGAATGAATGATGTGCTTTTTTACTATATGTAAAAATCGATAGTGAAAATATAATAATATCTGGTACTTATACAGAGCTTATAATACACCAGACACAACCTGAACACTTTTTAAAGTCATCTGATCCACCCAATACAAGGAGATAAATATACTGTTATTATACCCACTTCACAGGTTGGAAAACTGTGATCCATTCGAGACCAATGCCTTACTCAAGTTCATTCAGTAAGAAGTAAACTTGAGTTTCAAACGCAAAGGCAGAGCATGCTTTGGTGAGGCTTTCAGCTGAGTCTTTAGATATTGCCCTAAACCAAGAGACACGCCTTGCTCCATGTCAACCCCTTCTAGGGCAGCCCTCATTCAGTAAGTTGTTAATTCTGTGTATAAAGGTTTAGCTCCTTTGCTTCAATGATAGACAACTCTGAAAAACCGTCCCTACCACAGAACTTTCTTTCTGATCAACTGAGGCCTCTGTTGTAACTGCCACTGTTCTCCCTGGGCCCAATCCTGTGTCTCACACATAACAGAGAATTCCCAAAAAATCTTCTACACAGAACTCTCAGATTTTCAGGTCTGCTTTCTGGAAAATCCACTTTAAGATGTCAGGCACTCTAGCTTTATAGTCCTTGATCATAATCAGTATGCTGTACCACTAATACTTTTTAAATTTTTATCCCCAATCTACATTAAAAGAGTCATTATTCATTCATTCATTTGTTCAGTACATTTCTATTGAGGACATATAACAAAATAGACACCTGGTCTATTATACATATTTCCTGAGCTCATAGGACTCATAGCTAATCAAGGAACATGATTTAATGATCTTTTGCAACAATTTGTGATTGATATGGGAAATCAGAAGTTTGATGAATGCACATTGCATAGCATTATATTTAGCCTAAGTGGTAAGGAACTAATAACTGGATAAAGTTAGTGATGAAAGATGAGGCTGGTGAAGAACAACCAAAGTTACATTAAGAAGTTTGAACTTTCACCTAAGAGTAATGAGGGGCTTTTGAAAGTTGTCATTTTAGAAGAATTGTTCAGTCTTTATGGAGATTATTTTTGAGGAAGATGGGAGACCTGCTAGGAGGATAGTGTAATAGTCCATGGAGAAATAAACATGGTATGGACTAGGATATTGTAAATGGGTTGGGGTGCAGCAAAGGAAATTAAAATAAAAGGGACTCCCACAGTTTGGGCTTAGATGATCTGTTATTGGGTGGTGATAACATTTACTGAGGTACAGAATATTGTTGACATTTCCAATAAATTATCTTTGGAAATAAAAACAAAAACATGCAATTTTTTTTCTGGGAAAAACATGGAAAGTGATAAAACAAAGAATTTTGAAATAGAAGAATTAATGGAATAATGAATTTCCCAATCAGATATGGGTGAAACTATAATTTGAGACAATGCATTATTGGCACAAAAATATAGAGTAAAGCAACAAATTACTCCAGAAACAGATAATAGTATACATGTTATATGTGATCAAAGTCTATGAAAGAAAATAATCAGAAATAGAGCTAAGTTGTTTAGTGATTAATGGCAGGAAATCATGTAGGTGTTTGGGGCAAAACCAATTTAGATTCTCACTAACCATTAAACACTAAATAAATAAAATATATTAGAAGAAAGTGCAGTTCAATATTTCTGTGACATTTGAGTGGAAATTTATTTTAAAGCATTACATCATGTGCAAATTGAAAGCTCAAAACATTTAACTTAATGTCTTCTATTTGTATGAAAAAATAAAATGTCAAACAGGAAATTTGCAAAATAACTTTTAGTCATTATGTCTGACACATATATTCATTATAAATTTATAAATAATTTACGTAACTCAGTTGGAAAAACAATCAGACCTTGGTATATAAATAGGCAAGATTAAAGAATAGATCATTTCCCACACTGTAACTACAAATGCATTCTAAGCAAATAATAAAACATTAGATCATACTAAAGGAGGTATTTTGGGGAGTCAGACAATTAATAATTGTTTTTAATGTTAATATTCAAAAAGTTGCAGTGAGATATGTAGGCACATGCTCTTGTACAATATAAAAGGGTTTAAGTGATATTATTTCTGAACAAATATTTGACAATATAAAGCAGAACTATTTTATTTATTTATTTATTTATTTTTGCATGGGCAGGTACCGGGAACTGAACCTGGGTCTCTGGGATGACAGGCGAGAACTCTGCCACTGAGCCACCATCACATCACCCAAAGTAGAACTAAATGTTGGTATCCGTTATATACTTCCTCTCCTATAAGTATATTTTTACAAGGAACTGTGAAATATTGAATATCATAAATGCAAAACTCTGAAATTCATATTCAAATTATTCACTGCAACATACTGAAGAATAATAAGAAAACAATGGAAACACCCTAATTATTTAAAAATTAATGAATCATGGTTTTTATTGGATGGATTATTATGTGCCCATTTTAATAAGTTTTATAAAGTTTGATGACATGTGGAAATAATTTATATTTATCTTAAAAAATATAAATTCAAAGTCATGGTATAAAATGATCAGAATTATAGAATATTATTTGAATCAAAATATCAGAATTATGGAATAGTATTCGAATCAAACTTACATGTGCATTTTGTCAAAATAGGAATTCTGATTTATAGACAAATGTGGGATCCTATACTCTGCATTTTTAACAGGATCTGAATGATATTGATGCCACAGACCACAGACTGAGATGCAAGTATATAAAATAAAGAAAAAAAATGAAAAGAAGAAAATATACTAAATTTTATGATTTATATTATTATAAAATGGTATGGTTGTGGGTAACTGTTACTATTATTTTATACTCTTTATATATCCAATTTCTCTAAAAGTAATATGTATATTTTGTGATCAGAAAAAAATAAAGCTGTATTAAAGACACTTACCAAAGAGTGAATGAAGGAAAAAGTACACCCTAAAGGCAAACAGTCTGCACTCAATCATAAGCATCAGAATACTCTGATTCTTATCATTTTGGAAAAAAAAAGAAGGACCATTGAAAGGCATTTTCAAGCACTTTTCAATGAACAATCAGGAAATAGTTCTCTAATGGGGAAGAATGATATGATTTTAAAAAGAGAGAGAGAAACTAAGTATCGTGCCTCTTTATTTTCTCTGCTTGTGCCTAAATATCACCTCTTCTAATACAAATAATTCTCCTCTCATTTCTTATCTCAGATATTTGTGGTTTCCTCTACCACTCTCATTGAATGTTGCACTAATTTTTAATTGTTCTATTTCCATTTTTGGTTTTATTTTTCTACTAAATGCCATCCTTCACTTACTGCAATGCAGACAGATGTATGCACAGGAAGCTGTGCATGTCACCAGCCCAGCCAGGGTTTCCCGTCACTGATCTCCATGGGGCAGGAATTCAGCCATATTGTTCACCATCTCATTTCCAGCACTTTGCAGAGTGTATGGCATATAGCAGATATTCGAATATTACTTAATAAGTAAATAGTAAGTATATTATTTATATTACATTAGTATTATTTATATTACCTATATAAGTATATACATGATCAAGAAGGAACTGATGTTTCAGAGTTGATAAGATATAAGATACAACATTGCTTTACATGGATACCAAAGCTGAGGCCCAGATCAATCAATCTCATCTTGAGAATGTTTGGAATTTAATAAAATTTCTGTCTTCCCAGTTTTTAATGTAAACTGGATATTTCATAGTTTTAAATTTTATTACCCCACTTTAAAGGTTTTCTCCTTTCTCTGAGAATTAGAATGTACCTTGCTAAGCATTATGATCATATAACCCATAAGTATACTTTCAGTACCAATTCTATGTCTTGTCAAAGTCACGTTTATCCATGTATGTGAATGTAACTAGGTAGCAGGTTCTGGTGTTCAAATATTATAATTTCCTTGGAGATGTACAATTCTGTTAGAACATAAACACGGGGATATTTACTTAAAACTGCGAACATCATTGAGAATAATTTAGAAAATTTGGAAGAGTTTGATTCCAGACTTGCTTTAAATCATAGATCTAACTGAAGCCACTGAGTTTTTACCTCTGGCAAGATTGGGTTCCAATATAGTATTCCTGTGAGGCATTTTTGAACTGTATACCTACATTTGGTCATATTTTTTTCATCTCCATTAAGTCTGAAGACTACTGTGGGATATTGAAGCTTTGTTAATAATGGCTGTTATAGATTAATAAAATAAAAAAAAGAACACTAAAGCAACAATGTTTGGATTTATGAAAATTTGTGACAAACACATCATCTTTAAACATTGAAGGTGATAATCCTAAATTTAGCTGTTTTATATTCATGATAATAAGTCTGGAAAGCTCAAATAAATTTTAGTCTTTGCAGAGTTAGACCACAAGACTGTCAATAAAGTGACCTCATCTGTTTTGCCTGCAAAGAAAACAAAACTAAAAAACAAATGCTGTGTATAAAATCATGAATTTCATAATTCAAGCCAATCTCATTCTAAATATCTCCTAGTGGTTTATGTTTCCGAGAATATGGAAAAAATACAGGATTACATCAAGTTAAAATGTCGTCATTCTTGGATAGACAATCAACTTGTGTGGAAGTATCAGACCAGGTGAATAAATGAAAGAATAAAGTAATGTACATAACGAATCTAGAGATAAAGCTGAATACCTACCTTCTTTGAGTTCCAAGGTCATTGACGTAAGAAACTAAGGGGGTTCAAATTTTTGGGGATCAAATCTATTTACCATTCTGGCTGGGGTCTCTTCTTGGTAAGCTCAAGCACACTGAGAAATCAAATAAAATTCATTAAGAGAACGTAAACATTCTTTATTTGTTATCAGGTTATAGCAGTTCTAATTCTCACGCCAAGCAGAAATCTCTGGTTTTACTTATGCCGGTAACAGAAGTGGTTATATCCTAAGTATGTATCTCCCAATCTTTCAGCCTCAGGTAGATTTAGAGTTGTGTTTTCTCAGTTAACAGGAATCTCTCGGATCAAGGAAACCTGAAATTTAATTATAGGGAGGTTTAAGAGAATCAAAACATTTTTACAATATAAGAGATTCTGTCTATATTTGGTTATTTTGCGAATATGTAGTGTTTAGGAGAATTTAGCCTTCTTGTAACTCTAATTTATAATGTATAATTGAGTAATCGATTTAAATGTGTTTTTTAAGTGTAAATCATGCAAAATTCAGAATCATTTAAGAGAAATTAAGTCACACCTTACCATTAATATAATCTGTAACAGTTATACAATTTAAGAATGTTTGCTTTTTTAAGCCCCTCTATGACCAGCCTCTACACCCTCCATGGAACTTTAACATTAGATTCCTATGGTCTTCATATTTTATTCTCTTCCTTAAGCCTTTGAATTTTGCCAAACCATAAATAACTTTTGGACCAACAGGAGTAACCATATTCACAGATTTTAATTCCTTGTGTAATTTACTCAACTCACAGGAAATCATAAGAACCCATCTCCTCCTCAGCTCCTAGCCTCTATGGGATCTTCAAATGTTTGTTGTGCTTAACCCTAAAGCTACTATCCCACATGACTATTTTCCTGGCCTATCCCTTAAGATACATGCTTCTTCAGTCTTCTATCCTCTCCATATTGTCCTTTCTCTTAAGCCAATTTCCTAGTAGTCCTCTCTCTCCTGTTTCTTAACCTGCCTGATCTATTCTGTTTGTAGCAAGTGCACATTTTACTGCTCATATACTCAAGTGTGCAAAAATGATACTTTATTTTCTTATAACTTAGTTTAACTTTCATTTGATGCCTCATTCCACTCTTTAATGGAAAACTTAATCATGCCTGTTAGAGTAAACCTAGTCAAATTTGTCATTTCTGTTTAATATAGGTTTATAACCCAATCATATTAACATCTAAGTGGGCTTCTCAGGTTTTCTCCCAGTTCTTCCAAAATGTAGATAATTTTAAGCTCTGCCAGGCACACTATTGCCAGAGAGTCATTGTGCCGATAACATCCTCTAGATTCTTCAGAATATAAAAAAAGTTCTGAAGTTTTACGCATACGAATGGTGAGCTGAATGGAATTAAAGTTTATTCCATTTCCATTTTGCCATCTGGTGCCAATGACTCACTAATACATGGGCTATGTCCTCCCGAGTTCTTCAGGAGGATGTTCCAGATTGTATTATTCTAGATCAAACAATCTAGTAGCAGACCCAATATTTTCCCAGTTAGTGTCTGTTCTCATCTGGGGATACGGAACTTTCAGATATGACTCCACTCCACAGATTCAGAGAACTTGGATGATCTACAGCCATCACAAGCCTTCAAATATCCTGCAGATATTTCTACTCTTCAGCACCAGGCTTTCTGTTTCTACCTCAACTGAACCTAGGTTCAAAAAAGATCAGGCCATCCCTCCTCTAAGACTCTAAACTTGAACAGGGATTCCACATTGGATGTGGTGACAATGAATTGACTGTCCCCCATCCCTGGCAAATTACTTCTAACATATTAGCTTTTCTCTTCAATGCTCTCTCTTTCTCTATCTCCCCTTCCTCCTCTCCCTTACATCCTCTGTTCCTCTCCTTCTTCCACTTTCCAGTTTGAAGACTTTTCTATTTCAAAGATTTCATGGAAGAGCTTTGGCCAGTACTTTGGACTTTCGGCCTCATATCTAAAACTAGGTCCTTATATCTAGAAGTGGAAAATGTGGGGTCATTTTTCTCTGGCTGTAATGTGACAACTTTTCTGTAGGAGGGAATGTTGGCTTCTGGTCTTGCACCCTGAATGCCAGTGGCCATAGAGTAGCAAAAATGAGAATGTATAATTTATGTCTCAGATTATTTTTCTGCCACACACCATTGACTTCTTCACATACATTTGTGACTTTTTCTTTAATTTCCTGAATTATGCAAAAACATGTTTTTTTCCAGAGGGCAGTGTTGCTGCAAAAGCCATTTAATTATTAATTTTCCCACATCTCTTTTGTCTTGGAGTCAAGAAACGCAAAGAGTTCCTCTTCCCTCCGTCATACTGGGGCAACTGTTGTCCTTCCAACCTCTTATAAAAATACCTGCTTCTGAAACGTTCAGGGCATTTGCATAGTAAATGTTCAGGGCACTTGCATTTTCTATGATCATAAACTTCTATCTCTCTCTTTTAATACAAAGATATCAATTCCTCCAATTTATTTGATTTAAAAAATTAATAATCCCTCCACACCCTCTCAATTTTGTCCCAGACTTTTTTAGCTCCTCCCTAAATTTCAAAGATTTTTCCACTTCAACTCTCCTCTTTCTAGTATCTTTGATGCCTTTGCCCTGTTTCATTACTCCTGTCCAGCAAAATCTCAAATTCAAAGTCTCCTTTCTCCATACACCTGTGTATAAGAGTAGTAACATAGGAGATCACAGAATTATGTAAGTTTAAGGTCAAAACATCTACTGGTGTCATTTCCTTAGTTGACTCCTTTTCCCTTTACTTGAAAGCTGTATTTCAAAAATCCTTCAATGTCCACAAAATTCTAAACTCTCCCATCTCTTATAATGCTCAACAGATGACTTAATCTTCTTACTTCTCAGAGAAAATAGTTAATTACTCTCTTAAATTCCTTCACCCAACTCTACAACTTCACGTGTACCCATCTTGGGCTTTTTCCCTTTATAATGTGGCATCTTTCATCCTAAATCCACCAGCTCTACCTCTTCTCTGGATAATATGCCCTCTTGGTTACTTTAGACTTGTGCTATTGATTCTTCATCATTTTCTTCATTTCTCTCAGCTCCCCCTCCCTATTGTCCCCACTGCATCTGAATTATTACTTTTTTTAACGGAGATGGGGTGAGAGGCCTCCTTCAACTTTGCCCTATATTTATCTTCTCTGTCAAAGCCACATTTCTTGAAGAGATTTCATCTGCTCTTGTTAACTTCCTATTAACACTAAATTCTGCTGCAATTTTGTCTTCACACTCATCACTACATTGAAACTTCTCATCTCTAGGCCACGGTGACCTCTCTGCTGCTAGATCAAACTGGCATTTTAAATTATACAAAAGATTTTCACTAGTATCATCTTCTTTTTGTATTATTTCAATCTTGTGGCATTATCCATATTTTCTGAAAAAGAAACATTCTGAAATCTAATTTGTTCAAGATCACAAAGTTACAACTATATTTGACCCAAGGTGATTTTGAAACAAAGGCCTTTGACTCAGAATCTTATACTAGGCTACAGTAAAACAAGGTGAAACTATTAAATTTTCATATTCAAGACTCTATGGATATTTACAAATTAACTTAAATTCATATATTTCCATTGTCTAAATTGATAGCTGAGGCCATGGTGTCTGAAGATAAAAATAACTTAAGGTGACTCAGACACTTTTGGGGAACATAGGAAGCTAGTGAGGAAAACTGTGCCTTATAAGTTTCCAAGTAAAATCAAGAACACTAAACATGTTAGAGACAATTTTTCTCCAAAGGAATGTAAATTGACTCAAGCGTAAGTATAAAGGAAAACACTGAAGGCATACAATCTCTTAAAAACATGCTTAAATGGCCCCAAAGGCCAGATGTTAAATAATTATAGATCTCTGGTCTCTTTTTTCCAGACTTCTCTTTGTTTCTTCATAACACTCTTTCCATGGAGGTACTTATATCTTGGTAGCAAGAATGTTATGAAGAATAGTTACAATTCACAAGATTTTTCAGTTCCTTGCTATAGTACAGGTATGTGCAAAATGCAATGGAAGCAGAAGAAAATAACTCTTGAGGGTGGGCTTCCCAGAAGAGATTGTGCTAGAGCTAAAACTTGATGAACAATAGCCCTTTTTTTTCAGGTGGGGAAGGAAGGAAAGGGCATTCTAAGCCGAGAGACCAGCATGTGCAAAATGCAGACAAAAAAACATTGTGTGTTTAAAGAACTACGACCAGTTGGTCCAATGAAACGTCAGCCAAGACCTAAAAATATAATTAGTAGGGAGATAATTCAAAATAGTTTGGAGGAATAAAAACAGCAGAGTGGATTTATTGTTCATACACTGGGAAATCTCCAGAGTGGCTGGTTTCAAGCACAGATGGATCTGAGTTTTAAAAGATGCCGTCAGTTTTCTGCCTTGTTTGTCTCTCCTCTCTCTTTGTTCCATTCTTTCAGTCTCTGTTTTCTTTCCTCCCCATCATCCTTCCCCTTCTTTGTCTTCTTGACCTGATTTTTGTACAAAATACCCATCAGCAATGGTAGACTAAAATAATCCACATAGCTTCATATTACTAGATCACAAATTGTGCACACAATTTATGAGTAATCTCCTTTGCATGGAATGGAAAATTCTTGATAATATGCCCCTATTCCCTCAGTCTGTTACACAAGCATCAGGTTAAGAAACCCTGCTCTTGGTTATTGGGGGACTTTGGCATGAGTAATACAAATTGATATGTGAGAAAAGCAAAATAACTAGTAATAGGGATGATAACCAAGAGGTTAGATTAGCAGCAGAGAAATGACTGTGGAGTTTGTGATCAGACAGGTGTTGATAAAGGCAGAGAATGTGCTCTATATTACTTACAATGCTTATGTCATAACTTATTTAACCAATCATATATGAATAAAATAAAAGGTTTTACCCCATTACCATCAAACTCTGCAATCAGTATGTTTGTACATACATGTTGGAGGTTATTTTCCTTTGTGAAATACTTGGCTAAAATATCGCACATTTTGCCAATAACCTTCCAGAAAAATTTTCCCAGTTTTTGTTTGCATCAACAATATACTTGTTTCCGTTTTCTACCGGCATGGATTTACTGATATTTGCATTTTTATGTGGTGACCAGACCGCTTTTGGAAGATAACTTCTCTATGAATATTTTCACAAAGCAGGAAAATATCGATTGTTATCTTCTGTATACATTCATGGTTTGGTTAAAAATGGGTGTAGAGATGTTTGTCTCAGCATGTTTACAATCTTGTGACTTCATTTCCAAGGATGAAATTATCAGTATGTCAACCTGAAGCAGTATGACAGGTGTAAGGGAGAATTGACAAATTCTACATTTTTGCCAAAAACCCCACAACAACAATAGATTAGCAGTGCAGATAAGGGAGAAAGGAGCCAGATGAAGGGCTTCTATTACTGTCATCATGTCTCCAATGGATGAGCCAGAAAAACAAATGAGAAAACCATTTGGATATTAATTAGAGAGCAGGAGGCAGGGAGAAGAAAGAAAAAGTCTGTAAATGAAGAACAGCTGATGCATCTTTAATTCAAACTCCCAAAACCTTTTGCTTGCCTTTCCTGCTTGTTCTGCTGTAACAATATTGTGGACATTCACTGAAATATACTCAGCCTTGAGATTATTAATAATTCTGAAATAGAAACCAGCAGCACACAAATATATTGTAGAGCAAATGTTTGAATTGACTCCTCTGGTTTTATTCATCCCCTATTAAGATAGTTATCCCATTAAATTATAGTTTAATTTTTGGGGTCCTTAACTAAACTCTGAGCTCCAAAGAATAGGTTCAATGTTCACTTTTTTCAGATATCACGTTGGATGCCACATGCTAGGTGCTTAATGCCAATTTTTGCCAAATTAGCTTATAAATCAATTTTCATGTCTTCAGGTATACCCCCTCCCAAAGCCACTGAAATACAGAACAATATACATCACTTTTACTATATGTTCATTCAACAAACGTTCATAGTGTTAGGGCTGTAAGGATACAAAAATTGATTAATTTTTATGCCCTAGATTAAACCATAATTAAATCAGTGGGGGGAAAGGGAAGTGAGAAGGAATCATTTTTTAAAGGATTGCCTCCTATGTACAAGGCACAATTCTAGGCATTTTACATAAATTCTCTCTTCTTCTCCAAGAAATCCCAGGGTCATCCCCTTTGTACATTTGGAAAAATGCGTCTTATAAATATTTACACATTTTCTCAAGGGTTAAGACCAGGAATGGCAGATCCAGGATGTGAACGCTTGTTTGCTTTACTTTGGCAGATGCTGCCAATTCCTTTTTACTTCATCAGTCTAGGCAGTGTTTTCCTGTTTCTTTTCAGTCATTTAAAATAAGAGCATAAGTAGTGCAATACTCATCAGTACATCTTTCATTCCTAGCAATTAAAATTACTAGTAATTTCATTTTTATTTACTTCAGGTTTTCATGTGTAGAATATGCTTGTTCTATATATTTTTCTATAATTTTCCTCCTTCCATATTTTAATCTTGTCTGTATGAGACCTCTCTCATATTGGAAGTTGAAACAGGATTCACAGAACCTGGCAGTGAAAGCCTTTGAGCCAGTGGCTATTAACTGAAATTCTTGCTCTGCCCATTTCCTCCCTTTTGCCCCCTGGAGCACGTCTTATACTCAACCAGAACTTAGGGATGTAAGATGAGAGGTCAGGGACCCACATTGCCTGTTTTCATTTCACAACCTCCTCATAGCAATATTCTCAGACTCAGCTCCACACCTCCTACATTGCCATCTAAGGCCAAGATATGATGTTTTTCTTCTAAAGTACATAACTACACTGATTTATGTGCTAGTCCTACCTGCCATTCATTCATTCATTCATTAATTCATTCATTCCACACGTCTTTTATGGAGCCTCTACCATGGACCAGGCATTATTCTAGGTTATGGGAATGCAGCTGTAAAAAAAAAAAAAGACAAAGTTGCTGTGCTCATTAGGCTAGCATTTCAGTAACTGACCGGATTAAAATTTCCAGAGGTAGAAACATACCTGCCATTTACCATGTGGAATCAGGCCCTATGTTGTTGATGATGAAGGTGATGATGATGCTGGTGATGGGAATTAAAAAAAAATCTGATTGATGCTGATTTATGAATTTCATCTTTAGATAGTGTTAGAAATGTAAAACAGGTCCTATTTTAGAGATGATAGGGGATGTAAATGAGTGAATACATTCCAAATAGGCTATATATTAGAGTACCAAGTAAATTTGGCAAAGCTACAGGACTCTAAACTGATGATTTTCAAATGTTGCTGCACATTCAAGTCACCTGGGAGCATTTATAAACAGCCTAACCCATCCTGTGCCCCTACCAATTAAATAAAAAAGTCTGGGGGGAGGATCAGTTGCTTTCGGTTTGTTTGCTTTATAACTCCTTAGGTTATTTGAACATGCAGACAAGCTTGAGAACTAATGCCCTAAAGATAATTTTATAAAAACTTCATGTACATACAAATCACCTGGGAATCTCATTAAATGCAGATTCTGATTTAATAGGTCTGGAGTGGAGCCCAAGATTTTCATGTCTAACAAGTTCCCAGGTGATGCTTCTGCAGCTGACCCATGAACCAAACATTGATTAGAAGGGTCTAAACAGCAAACCTCCACTTATCAAGACTCCAAGAAGCCTGAGAAGCTCCACCAGCCCTTTTGTGAGCAGTGGTTGCCTCAAACCCCATTCAAGTAGTAGAACTATATCAGTCTTCCAAGTCCAAGGAAGGCTCTTAAAAACATTCAGTGAATAGAGTTGCCAGTGATGCAGGTTTTTTAACAAGTTTGAAAGCACTCCCTACACACAACCAAAGCAAGAGTGGAGAGCCAGCTGCTGGGATGTACATCTGGACATGTTGATCTTCAATACTCTCAGTCTCAGCTCCATGCCTCTGCTGCATTGCTATCTAAGGCCAAGGTATAATGTATTTCTTCTAAAGCACATAACTACACTGATTCATGTGATAGCCCTACCTGGCATTAATTAATCCATTCATTCCACACATCTTTCATGGAGTCTCTACTATGTATCAGGTGCATGTTTAACCAAAACCAGTACTCTGGGAATGGAAATCAAAGCTACACTTAAGATTTCTTTGTGGATCCCCATCCTTGTACCTTCTTATTCTATATGTGTTTTATGTGAATAACCTGAGTATAAATTGTTCCACAACCTAGTGGGTGATTAAACAAATGATGAGAAAGACGTTGGTTTTTGTGAAAGTATAGCTTAGAGTTGTACAACATTTAGAAATGAAATATTTAGCTCCATAAGACATTATCACAAATTGTTTCTGAAATATATTCTAAATTAGCACATAGGATCCCTCCCCCTATTCTTTCTTTATTAGCTCTGAAAATTTTTCTTTGATTGTTCGTTATATGTTATTTGGATTTTAAATTCATTTAAACCAGTGTCCCCATTTTTTTCTTAGAGTAGAATTTAGAACAGTAACTTTAGAGTCATCAAAAATGACTGCCATTCAAATTATAAGAAAAATGTACATGCTTAAGAAATAAACATGAGTTTTTATTTTAGCTTCTAATACAAATCCAAAACATTTGGCTGCATTTGCAAAATGTTATTTTACCAGCACGAATTGTTTTCTATAATAAAGCCTATGTATTATATACTGCTATGCCAATAGTAAATGTCCAATACATACTAAATTGAAGGTTCTGATCAATTTCATTTTCTACTGCGATTTTATTGTACAGAGTGAAGCAATCAGAATTGGAAGTAGAATTGGTAGAAAAGTGGACTAAGAGTATTTTAAAACAAAATCCCAATAGTGTTTGTTTTCATAGAATTAGAGATTACAAGTCACTTCAAATGACCCATTAATTGAAGAGACTCAGCAACTGAAAAGTCTATTTTGTCTGAAATAATAAAAAAGATACATTTTTAATAGATCTTTTACTTCATCAGAGCAACCCTTTACATGTGTAATCACAACACACCTACCCATGGTACCTCAACTACAAATATCAGTCAAATTGGGTCTGACATGAATTTACCAATTCAGTACTATTCAGTCTAGCTTAGTTGACTGAGAAAGTCTTTTAAGGGGAGAAGTTTCCTCTGGTTTTCTGTTTTTTCCTATGACTTCATAAAAGTAAAGTGAACACAACAGTGAATTAACAGTATTACAATGCTCTGCATACAGTAGGAGCAAGAAGCATGTTTTTTTCCTATTTATATTTATAATACCTATTTTAAGATTTGTCCATTTTTTTAACCTAGCAAATTACGATTAGATGTGTAATTAACTCCCTTGTCTTGTAAAAAGCAATTCAAACATCTCTTGTAAAATTGTACCCAAATAAAGCAATGATTCATGATAATGAGTCAACTAAGCCAGGCCTTTGATAGATGCTTGAAGTTTTATTTTAGGAGAGTGAAGTTGTTTTCTATTACTGCTGTACTGTAACAAATTACCACAAATTTTAGTGGTTTAAACATCCATTTATTAAATTGCAGTTCCATATCAGCAGTCTGGGTGCAGAGTGGCTCAGCTTGTCCTCTGCTTGATGTTTCACAATACAGAAATCAAAGTGCTCGGCAAGTGTATTTCTGGAAGTTCTGGGGATGAATCCACTTCCAAGTTAGTTCAAGTTAATGGCAAATTCAGTTCTGTGCAGTTGTAGGAAGGCAGCCTCTGTTTCTTGCTGAATATCAGCTGAGAGCCTTTCTTAGCTCCTTAAGTCTCATCACAACAACTTTTTTACAATCACAACACCTGTGCCCCTGGTACGTCAATTACAAATATCAGTCCTTCAGTTATCTCAACTCAAGTTGGTCTGTCTTGTATTTACCAGTTCGGCATTCTGTTTGCATGCCTTATCATGTTGCCCCCACCATCTTCAAAGCAGCAACGGGTAGTTCTAATTCTTCCTTCTTATCAGATCTCTCTAGTTTCTCCTTCTGTCAAATCTCTGTGACTCCAACTGGAGAAAGTTCTCTCTGTTTTTTTTTTTTTTTAGGAACTCATTTAATTAGATCAGGCCCATTTGGATAATCAAAGATCAACCCTTATTTTAAGGTCAGTAACCTTAATTACATTTGTAAGGTCCCCTTTTGCCATGTAACATAATATATCTATTGGTTCCAGGGATTAAGGCATGGACATCTTTGTGGGGTTGGGAAGAATATTCTAACTATCAAAGATTGGTTGATAAATAAATGGATTCTGAAAATATAAAGCTTCCTTTTTAAGAAACCAATCAGAAAATGACGGAGAATGATCAAGGAAGCTGAAAGAGTAAGAAAAAATTGCTTTCTTGGAATTTTTCCTGGTTCCATGAGGCAAATGTTTTGTAAGTTTTCATAGAAGTTTTATCTTTCTTTTCTGATATGTACTTCTGCTACTAAGGTCTTTCAGAAATCACCTTCAGTAGGGTTAATTATAATTTTAGGTAGGACAGTATCCACCAAACAACTGGACTGGAAATGTTGGTATGTCATGGTACATCAGACATGTCTTGAGAGTCAGAAACAAAATTCATATGCAAAAAGTAGTTCATATGATTCACCTAAGTTGCACTAGATCTGTTATTTGAAAGAATCTGATGCACTGATTTATTCTCACCTATTCTTTACAGAAATCTGGGCATTCATATGCTAAGTCCACTTGTAAATTAGACAGGGATCTACCAGACTCTTTACAGAACTTAACTATATTGAGAAATCAATGTATGCAGGATAGTTGCCCTTAGTAAATGTGAAAGCTTAGAAGATGCTATGCAAGTATTTTAAGAGCAAATTAAATACCTGTTATTGAAAATTCTTCTACTTGCAGTGAATTTCAACCACTATTTAGAAGAAAATATGTAAATCAAATAGAACTTTTTATTGCTGAAAAATGATTGAAAGCATCATAAATGGAAAACTGTCTCAACATAAAGCAATAGTGTTTTTTAGCACCTGGTTTATAGTTAGCATTGCCCTTATTCATTTGACTTTGAAAATGTTTAGGATTTTATAATTTAACCATGAAAATGTTAAGAAAACTAGTTTCCTAATTTTAATGAAGTGGTGGGGGCAATGGGGGAAGCTTTTCAAAAAGAAAACACTGTAAAATACTTTCATTTTGTAGAATTTTTAAATTGTTCACTTCTATTTCTTCCCTTGTCTATTTCATTATATCCTTAAAATACAATGTTTTCCCTTCTGAAATCTAGAGTTACCTTCTCAGGGATATTTTTTTTTCTTGATTACTTCTCAGGGATCTTTTTTTTCTTGATAATGATATGGAGGTTATAGAATGCAAGTACAGTAATTATTACACATTAACATTATATAACCTCTCATGATGCATCACACTAGATCTCATAACTATAAATGCTGTTATGTATTATTATTTGAAAGATTTGCATAACTCCCCAAGTACATTTTGCATTCCATTAAATCAAAACTTCACATTTTCAAGGAAACTTAAGACAGCTTATTAACTCAAACTATGAATTTGAAATGATATAAAATATGTTCATACAGTAAAAATCTATGCTATTTTTGAAATATGGTGGCAGGGTCACTTTGCTTATATACAGTCAATGAGTTTCATAATTAAATTTTAATTATTTTGAAATGTAAATTTATGATCTCTTTGAAGAGAGTATCTGGTTCTCAGTGCCCAGTATATATTTATATTTCTTTAGTCTTTTAAGTAAAAGGTAGGAACTAAGGGGATTTCCAAATTTTGAAATGAGTAAAAAAAATGCATGTCATAAAAAAATCTTTAAATTTGCCTCATTCTATCTATGAAAAGGACAAAAAATATTGACCCCTATTTTTTTCATATATAATGGAAATATTGTATTTTTCCAAAAACATCTATGTTCTCCTGTATTAGCACCCCATATGTAGAACAGATTTCTGAATATCACACTCTTGTTCTTCGGGTATAGGTGTTCACGTGAGAGCCGAGGTGGAGACTACGCGGGGATGGGGGGAGGAATACATCCAGCCACTACCATTTGCTCTGAGATGGGGGGAGGAATACATCCAGCCACTACCATTTGCTCTGAGATGGGGGGAGGAATACATCCAGCCACTACCATTTGTGGGCTGCATTAGTTCTTCCAAATTGGAGGATGGAGAAGAACTAAACCCTTGGGCCTAGCCCAGTTCCTTCCTTGTAATGGGCACAGGTTAATGTAAATATGTTCAGTAAATGAACAGTTGATGTTAATTGTGTTTCTTTGTTGAAGTTTCAAGAAATCATACCCTAAAATGTAGTATGAATAAAATAATGATCCCTAAATTCTTTCTGGGTTGAAATATTTTGTATATAGAGAGTTTCTATGACATTCAGTCATTCTGGGTTTACCTCCATTTACATTACTATGAGCCCAAACATCCTCATTTTCAAATCAGTCCTGTCTCTCATATACACATTTGAACCTGCCCTTCTATATCTCATGAGATTTACATGAGTTGTTCAGGAGTAAATATTTCTTCCATATTGCAAATCAAGTTTATTCCTTTCTGTAGGGGTCATAAAATTGTCTTTAATTAGTCTCAGTATTCCCCAATTTCCTAAGTTTTTAACTGTATTCTTGTAATTACTATAGTTTATAAATTTCTATATATTTCTCTTTATTCTCTATGTAGATGCAGAGGAAATATATTATTCTTAATAAATAATTTTAATAATTAGTTTTGACCGACCTCATGTTTAGATGACATTTCACTTCAGAGATTTTTTTTTAATGTCTGGCATATTGGCTTTGAAAGTAGTGCTTTGGTTAAAAAAAGTCTAAAAACAAAACTTAGAGTGCTGTGACTGTATAGGTCATCAGTCAAAAATACTGGCAATTTCATAGGTTTTTGTCTTGTAATAAAAACATTACTTGAATAAACTTGATGGAAAAAATTAATTAATGAAATGCTTAAGACAACCTCATGGCATTAATGCTTAATTCTAATTGCACTAAGAAGAATACTTGTCTAGCACTTCATTTGTGCTAAATATTTCATTTTAATTTTTTCATTTAATTTTTGAAATAACACCATGAGTATGACTCGTTTCAGTTTCCACATAGATGAATTCTTAGGAGGGGAAATTGATTGGAAGAGAGGAGAGGGGGGATTTTTTTGAAGGTGGGCCTGCTTTTACTTCTACTGTGCAGTTATTTATGCTGGGTTTGGAAATTCTACCAGTAAATATTACATAATATCAATTTCTTCATAATACTCAAAAGAAAACTGAGACATAAGATATGTTAAGTGACTCCTTTGATCCAAAAGTAATGTTAACCTGAAAGCCTGTACACTTTTTTGGCCTAACTGTCCATTTCACTTTCTCATATTTCCTTGACCTTATCTGCAATTGCTTGGGACATATATATTCTTTGCTGATAGTCACAATACATTTGAAATTATTTTTATATCTTATATTGTCCACTTCATATTTCATTGTCTCTTTTCCTGTATTATCAACATGAATCTTTGGCATAGATATTTCTAGTGCAACTACAAGCAAAACACTGCAAATGCCTTGGATAAAATTGCCTTGATAAGGTCAACCTCATATTGGAATAGATACCACATGGGCACACAGTAATGTTTGTTAAACTGAATAGAATTGACAATCATAAATATGAAATAAACTGGGTTAATTAGTGTCTTTATAATTCCATCTGTGTCATAAAGCCCAATATTATAGGATGGAGTATGGCTCCAGTGCTTTCATTGCTGATTTACTGTTTAGTAAATGAGTTCTGTATCCTCTTCAGATATGCTAAATAGGCTCAAAGTCAACTTATGAAAACCATGAGTCTTGAGGTCTATCATATGTGTAATATTAATTCCTGTGATAACAGAAGTTTCTTTTTCAGCTGTAAATTATTTTACACCATATTTTGTACTATTATTTCTTTCATATTCCTAGTTTAAGCTGCATCTTTCACCTAAATTTGTTACTACTACCTTCTAAGCAGCCTCCAGAATCTTCTTCAACATAAGTTCCACACTGTGGCCAAAACGATCTTTCTAAAATACAAATTCCCTGATGAAAATTCCTAAAATTCCCATTAGCTTTGGGATAAAATTCTAACTTTCACCCATGACACGGGTGCCTCATTATTTGCCATCAACTTACTCTCCAAGCTTGTTCTTAATATTCTCTCATTCTCTTCATCCCTCTAGTCAAGAACTAAGCTTGTGGTTCTCCACACACGATAGGCTCTCTCCCACATGTGTCCCCATCACTATTCTCTCTTCCTAGAATGCCCTTCCTGTTCCTTCTGTCTACTTTCCCCTTATTAACTTCAAGACCTTTTTCTAGACTTGATAGACATCCCTCCCCATGAGAAAGGCTCAAATTAGAAAACAATCACTTCCTTGGAAGCCTTCTCATATGGCAGCCTATGAACAGACATTTATCACACGCAATGTTTTGAAATAGGAGGTTCACTTACTGGCCTTCCATACCATAATATAAGTTTGTCAAGGGACTTGGTCTTGTTCTAAGTTAAATCCCAGTTGTAAAATAAATATGCAGAATGAATGACTGAATGACTGATTTTTTTTAATCACTGCAATTTTCTTACTTTTTGACATAAGTGACATTAGTCGAATGAAGTTTGAAAGTTTGAATAATCAATCAGTTTTTGTTTTACATCCTTCGAGAAAGACATTTCTAGTTTCTCAATCATTTAAGAAAGACATTTTCTTCAGAAGAAAAACATGCTATTTTAATAACAATTGTATATAAGGACAGACATTTCAAAATAATTACTGACTATATGTATGTGTATGTTGTTTGAAAAATGTGCACGATTTTTTTTATAAAGAGAAATAACCAAAAAAAACTTAGGGCAAGGCTTTTATTTTGGAGGGCAGGAATTACCAATTGCATTGACTGATATTTTTTCCATATTGTGAGTCCACCTGTTTGCCAATTCTCTTTGACTATGTATTTATTGGCTGTTTGCCTTGTAAAGGCACAGTGCTAGGCAGAGACTGCCAATGTCAGCAACATGGCATTTTTCAGCAATTGACTGCCTTCTTGAAGTAAACAAATTTACGTTGGTCTGGGAGGAAAAGTTCTGTATCCATTTCTCTGGCCTCCTGGAGCTGAGGGCACCCAGTGCCCAGTACCACTGCTCAACTTTCATTACATTCTCCATTGTCTGCTAGAGGTCGGGACCCCACAGAGTCCTCACTTTACTGAGGACAGGTTGGAACCTGAGTCTCCAAGGGAGAGGCTTGCTTAATTCCTCTTTTTACAGATGTCAATTCAGATGTTTTCTGGGAGCACAAATTTGAATCCTCATGGGATAGCAACCAAGTCAACTTCATACCCTGTCTGTAACATCGTTTCTAGTAATGTTATTTCACAGCAAAATCATGCCTGGTGTTTTCATAAAACACATGCAGAGTATCCAAACCTCAAAGGAATTGGCGGGGCAGGTATTTTTATTCTTTATTATTATTTTTATAATACATATAAAACATATATGTATTAATATAGGTCATATAAAATAACATATTAATATATGTTATTTTTGCTTGTTTGTTTTGTTTTTAATACACTGATCCTACCAAAAAAGTTTTAAAAGAAGCATTTGTTTTTTTAACCATTCATATTCATAGCTGATAAAAGCATTTCTGCCAGGAGAACTTTTTTTTCTTCAAATAGGTTCAGGAAGCTGCTCTAAAGAGTCAAATAATATAAATTGTTTCTTTTCCCCTGTAGCTGAAATTGCTATGTTAATTTTAAATTTCCCAATTCAAATTAATGAACAATTTTTTTCTGTAGTATAGGAATGGATTTGGCAGTGCAAAGATCAGAGCAATCTCTTCTTCATTAAATTGGGCACAGAGGACTCACTGGTTCACAAACTGTTAAATGGATATTAGGATTTTTAATGAATGGAACATTTATTTTTGTGCCAGCTCAACTAACAACATTGACATGATTAGCATACATTTTGGCAACTGTTCTAGCACAAGGTGTTAGTAAAAAGGGGCTTTTATCTTCGAGCTTAATTTACTTCAGCTTCCCTTGGTTTAAATGTTTTTAATGTGAACGAGATATATCTTTTTTTACAGAAATATGTCCTTTTATTAATGTTATAGGAGTTTCTCATGCTGGACATGATGCTCATACCCCACAATACATGAATCTTCTTCAAATTCAGAAATGAATAGAATATTTTATTTATACCGATTGCAAAATCATTGCATTATATAGGATTTATTATGTAGGATTATTTATGGTTCTGCTGCTTTTACAAGTATTGCTTACTTTAAAAAAGAGAAATAAGAAAAAGCGAATGACTAGATGAGGATGATTTCCTCCATTGCTTTACAACAATTATGAATGCAAAGTTTGGGTGTTAAATGATCTTGGTATCTTAGCCCAGGTACCTTTCATGAAAAAGGAATTTACAATAAAAATATATTTTGATAACAAACGATAGGGCCTAAGATGCTTATTTTATTTATTCAAGCTGTCAAGTTGAATAAAACAAGAAGAAATGGGTTTACATACATTCAAAAGGTCTTGAACTTTTGCATTCGATTTTTTTTTTGGCAGAGTACTTTTATTTTTTAAAAAATTATTGAAAGCTCTTGGAACACAGCTATCAGAGATTTTGTCATAAATATGTAGTAGAATGAATGTTTATAGTTGCTGTTACATTTATAATAAATTAATATGCATGTGCACAGGCATGAATGTAAATTAACATATGAGCTTCCATCAAACATACAGCATATTCTATTTCTATTTCTATACATGTCTATGACTACACAGATTTAATAATTTACCCAATGTTTACTTGAGTAATGAATTAGTTTAATATAAACTTTTAGCGTAGCAGAATACCTAAGGTTTACCAACACTTACCCCTAGAAGCAAACGAATGCCATTAACAGGCACTTCAGTGAAAGAGCAATCCCACATTCAGATATAAAATGGTAAAAATGAAAAGGAATTATGAAAATATATAGCTTTAATTTGCAGACATATAAACACTTTTGGTACAGTACAGACACATGATGCCCAAAAGTAAAATGATCCAGTTTAAGCTAACACTAACATTCCTTGTTTATGCACACAAGTTTGCTATAGCTCTCATATAAAATAAGATTTCCAGCTCACACAATGAAGTGAAATTGACCAACCACGGATGAACCAGCTTTCTTCATTGCAAAGGATTCAGTCAAAAGTTAAATTATCAAATAAATCTGCTGCTGGGCTTACAGATAAACTTGTAGACTTAATCCAAAGTCAAAGAAAGGAGGCCAGAAATGATAACTCACAAACCTAAACCACAAAAAGATAAGTACAACTTTCATATAAAACACCCAAATAAAATGCCCAATAGTATGTACTAGCTTCTAGAATTACTCAGTTTTAACGAGATTTTTATTTTCCTATGTCATAGGTGAGTTAAATGTATAAAACTCTAATATATAACCAAGTAGAAAGTACTACTGACAAGCTATGAAAGTACCCAATTGTCATGTATACCCATGAAGACCAAAACATTTCTTTGCTTCTGGCATTTTTTCTTGGGCACAATTTCTAGTTACATTTTCGGTAAGGAAGAATAAATGCATTTTCCCCAATAATAATAGGAAGGACGGTATAAAGCAAACAGAAAACAATCTGGGTATTCAGAAGTGAAATACTCTTCAGCAGGTTGAATCTGTAACACATGGCAACATTTTGTGTTCTTGCTAAAAAAGGAATTGCACTTCTTTTTAAGAAGTCTCCAAGCTATACATGATTAACTTATGAGGTAATACACATTCTGTTTGCAAGTGTCTATCTTTACCCTCTGATTAAGTCAGGCAAAATTCATTAGTTCATTATTTGTTAAATTTTAAAAACAATATATTTAAAATATACTCTTTCATTGATTTCATGTACAACTGTCATGTACAATACCGCAAACAGTTCCCTGCAAAGGGGCAGCTGATGCCCTCTTGTGGTGAAAGGACTTTTTAGACAAAATATTTAATGTTTCATTTTCTTACCTTAACTCCCAGGTTTTATCAATCATCTGCCTGGTGTATGAAAGCTGCAAATGACGCCCAAGCATTTTTATGATCGTTATATAGCTGTTAGTACTAATTCTCATTAAAAAATGCTGTACATGTTTTATAACATCTAAATTTGAATTTAAAAACCTGTAAACAGCTATTTACAATATAGTACAAGTTATAAATTAGTGGTCCTTCATTGGAACTGCCATAAATATACCTATGTTTAGGTGGTGAGACCTATCCAAAGTCAGTTAAAATATCTCTTTGTTTTTCACTTGGAGATATCAAATATTAGAAATATCCATCGGTTTCCTCTCTCTTATATGCAAGTCAATTTTTCCATTTAGTGGAATTTGTACCTCCAAATTTTCATCTTCTCTGTGATGCTTTTTCCCTTTCCTTAAGCAGATATATATGCCCATTCCCGTTACAAGCGTGATGGAACCCAAGCTTATCACAGACAGAGCTACTAAGGTGGGCATACAAGACACAGATTCTACCTTTCTGTGAGTCGGTTCTATTGAGATCTGTGGTTCTTTCTCCTCTATATTAATTTCTGCTTCCTTTCTTAAAAGACTCTCAATGTAGCTCTCATTACTGACAGTGTCATTGACAAATAGGTTGACCATGACTGTGGAATGGAGAGGCTCTGGGTAACCGTGATCACTCACTTTCACCAGCAGGCGATGGAGCCCATAATCAGTCTGCAGCAATGCTTCTTCTAAAGTAATGTTGCCAGTTTTAGGGTCAATCCGGAAGGACTCAGGCCTTGGGCCTCTTCTCCCTATGATGCTGTAAGCTATGACAGCATTCATGCCTGTATCTTTGTCAACAGCATAGACCTCTGTAACTGGGGAGCCAGGAAGAGTGGAGGGCAATACCAACAGGTAGGACATATTAGACTGAGGAAATAAGACCAGCGGTGGGTTGTCATTGATGTCTAGAAGGAGAATTGTGATTTTTGCAGTAGAGGAGAGGGCAGGCTCACCCCCATCAATAGCTTCAACCCACAAAGTGTAGGAGCTTTGCTGCTCTCTGTCCAAAGAGACTTTAGCTCTCAACATACCTTTTCCTGTGTCTATGACAAAAATATCACTTTGATTCACCACTGAGAGGGCAACCCATCCATTCTGGCCAGCATCGGCATCTGTTACACTAATTACTCCGATTTCACCATATCCTGGAAAATTTTCTGGCACAAAAAAGCTGAAGTCCTTGTTGATAAACCGAGGGCTGTTGTCATTTTTATCCAGCACTGTGAGAGCCACAGTGGCTACTGATTCTTGGGGTGGCTTCCCAGAGTCAATAGCTCTGACTGTGTACCTGTACTTTTCTTTCTCTTCTCGGTCCAGCTGAGTGGAGACTGTCAGAATCCCTGTGACACTGTCTAAGGAGAAATACGATGGAGCATCAGGTCCCAGAAAATAGGAAACTTGGCCTCTCTCTCCACTGTCAGCATCTGTAGCATAGAGCTTTGTCAAAAAGGCATTAGGTGCATTGTTTTCTTCAATGGTTAGTTCTATCAAGGGTTGAAGGAACACTGGAGCATTGTCATTGTCATCCAAAAGTTGTACTTTAATAATTTTTTTGACATGAAATCCCTCAGAGTTCCAGGCTGCCACAATTATTTCATAGAACTGCTGGAGCTCATAGTCCATAGGTTTTGTGGTTTCTAGCAAATATTCATTATTGTATGGTTTGTAGGGTGACAACCTAAAGGGCCCGTCACCATCCAGGTAGCAGTTCACCTTATATTTACCTTCTGGATCTCTTATGGTGAAAAATGCAATTGGAGTGTTAACCGGTTCCAGCTCTTTCAGGTAAACAACCCCATCTATCTCATTAGCTATATAACGAGGGACGATTTCAGGTGGTCTGAAGATGACTTTGATAATAGACACCAGAGCTGTGATAACAGCAGGGATGCAGCCTGGTCCGTTAGCAAGGATGGTAAGTTTGTGCATTTGCAGAACATTTCCCCCAATCTTACTGAAAAGTTTAATGACCCCAGTGGCTTCGTCCAGATGGAATAAATCCTTGGATGCTTGTGGAACTTTCTGGCTATAAGAATAGGTGATCTGAGCATTGGTTCCCAAGTCTCTATCCACAGCCTGAACTGCTGCAATTGGGGTGCCGACTGTAGCATTCCCATACACCGTGACATTGATTTGTGAGTCTGTGAAGAGAGGGCAGTTGTCATTAATGTCACTTATACCAATGGTGAGAGTGGCACTGCCAGACAGAGGTGGAGATCCACCATCCTCGGCTACGATGATGCTTACATACTGGTCCTGGGCTTCCCTGTCCAAAGCCCCCATGACAATTAAGTAGGGAGTGCGCTCCCCATTCTCATTCTCCTCCACGTCCAGGGTGAACATGCCATGGTAGTCCAGTAAACAGTAGGTCTGCACCCCATTAGTTCCTACATCTGGGTCCACGGCAGGATGCTCTATAGCCAGCCGGGTATTTACAGGCGCATTTTCCGGGACCCAAACCGAGATGTGGGAGACTGGGAATTGAGGGGCATTGTCGTTGATGTCTCGGATGGCGATTTTCACCTTCACAAACCTAAAGTATTCCTGAGGCAGGACCAGTACGTCCAGGAGCAAAAAGCAGGAGTCTGAGGAAGGCGCTGAGGAGATGGAGATGCTGCCGCCCCTGGCAGTCCCACCGCCCCCTTCAAGACACAGGGCCTCTCTGTCGATCTCCTGAGTAGAAGTGTGCAACTCCCCGGAGCGGTTGTCCAGAGTCACGTACTGGCCACTCAGTCCCCGGGAGGCCAGGCTGAAGGAGAGGAGGGGTGTCCGCCGGGCGCCGACGCTCTCCGGTGGCTGCGGCTGCTGGTCCTGCCTCCCCGAGGCGGGGGGCACCAGCCGCAGGTCCTCGGCCAGGCTGCCGATGAGCACCCCCGCGGGGAGTCCCTCGTTCAGGCTGTAGAGGAGCTCCGTAGCCCGGCTGTAACTCGCGAGGCAACTGAAGGGTCCCACGAAGAGGACAAACAGAAATAGATGCTGGAGGTGGGGAGGGGAGGGAAAACGCTCGTTACACACTCGCGGAAAAACGGAAAGTAGAGTCAGAAACCAGCGTCCCCGGGATCGATGAGGTCCCCATCCCCATTCCCCTGAACGAAATCTCTAGTGAGAGCCTGGTGAAGAGGAAACTTACTGCAAAGGCGAAATCTAAGGGACAACACTGTATCCAAAACTTAATTTGTCTGCTCCCTCTCCACCCACATCCTGCCCCTGACGACCCCCCCCCCCGCCCCCCATCCCGCGTCCCGTCACCACCTTCACCCAGCTAACATCGTCCGGCCCAAACAATGAAACACTCCTGCAAAGACGCGCCGGGGTGGCGAGGTCTCCCACTCACGACTGCGCAACGCGACAGGGAACCGGCATAGAGCGTGTGAAGGATGGAGGGAGAGGAGAGGGCTGAGAGCAGAGAGGACCAAGTGGTGGGCAATTTATTTCCCATTTAAATGTCTCGGCCTAAATTAGGGTCCTGGTACCCAAAATGTGTTACATCCCAATAACAATAACAATAATGATGTGGAAAGCACGGTAACACAGAGAAATAAACACCTTAGGTGGAAAACAGAGATTTCCATTTTAGCTCGAATCTGATATCAAATAAAGCGATAAGACCTGTAGCCCCACCCCCTTCCAAGTCCTTGCTTAATACCCCTCCCTAAGGGGAAACGCGGAAAATGATCATGCAAAACCAATTTGTCAATTGCCGTAGCCCTTCCGTGGCAGCCAGCTGCCGGCCGCCGGAAACGTTCTCAGAACCTCTCTGTCTAAAAGCGGATTGAGCGCACCTCCAAACCCTCGGACCACTTCTGCCTATATTTCTGCTTCAGAAACTTCCTCTTTCGATCTAAAGACTTGCCCAGTCCTTGCTAAAATGAAGACACTATCCCAAACTCCCTTTTCTTCCCCCTTCCTCCCGTCCCTCGCAGGAAGTTTCGAGGAGGGTAAAAAGGTTTACAAACACAGCAAGGTGTAGGAACTGCCTGACAGCATTGCAACTAGTCGAGACCGCGCGGTGGCTGGACCCCAAGCCTTACCGGCAGGTTCCTGTGGCTGGTGCTGCTCCTGGGACGAGGTAGATGCCCCATATCCAGACGCGGGTGCCAGGTCGCCGGGCGCCAGCTCAGTGCCAGGGCCCGGCAGCCGCGCGCATTCCCTCGGCCGCGCATTCCCCGGGAGGCTGCAGTCAGCGCGCTCCGGAAGACACTCCCTCTCGGCTCATGCAAATCGCTGGGGAACTTCAGCCAATAGTCACCCGCTCTTCAATTACGGACCGATGCTAATAGGGGGCAGAAGGGCGCCAGCACGGTTTCCTGCCCCGAACGCAGGTACCTCCCGACCCCGCCGGAGAGCCGGGCTGGGGCACCGGCCTCTGAAGACTGCCACGAGGCGCTACCGGGTCCCGCACGCGAGCACGCGCCTGCTAGCTTCCCTCCTTGCCGCACCACTCAGAGCCCGTTCACAGGTTGGGAGAGCGCGAGAGGGAGAATCAAAATAAATAAATAAGCCACATGTATCTGAACGTCCGGGGAGAGGGAGCCGGAGTCAATGAGCAGTCACAGGCGCTGTCCCCAAACGCTTCTTTTGCCACCAGGACTTCCGAGAGATTTGGATCACGCAGTCTGTACAGAAAGACTATGCGGAGGGAAGGAATCTCAACTTTGTAACGCGGTGTGAACTGGAAAAGCAAAGCTGTGCATTCCGTGAAGGTTTCGACATCCACCAATATTGATACGCCCCTGTTAACAGTGACAGAGCTTCTGCTAGTTTCCTAGATGTGGGCGCAAGACACTCTGCGTTTTGACCTCTGGTTTTATTTTAGAAGCAGCGTAGCTTCTAGCTGAGGGAAAGAAGCAAGGAGAAAGTGGAAACAATTGTGCTGTGGCACAAGTGGCTCTGCATACCCCCGGTTTTAGCACATTTTTAAGGGGCATTTATTTTATTTTATTTTATTATTCTTTTTTTGGGGGGGAGGACGCTCTCACTTATGTCCATGTAACATTTTGCTTACTTTTCAAATATCTTCTTGGAATGGTACTGAGAGTGTGGTTCTTTAGAAAGGAGTAATCGTGGAGGGGTGTAGAGCAAAATATTTGAAGAGCCCTTCTGGCTCATTAAATAGCCATGTGACCCCTAAACCCTGAGGTTCTGTTTCCTCATTTATAAAATAAGGGCTGGTAGGAAACTCTAAAGCATTGAGTTTGTGGAGCACTTTTTGATCTGCAGAGTGCCATAGAAGTGATGGAAAAGGAACCCCTTTACTTTTCTTCTACTGTGCATTATTTAGAATAAAAATTGCTTGTCTGAGCTAATTGCTTGTGAAGCTTCCTAATTTTTCCTCCTTCCACACATAATAGAGATGCAAAGTCCTAAATATTGAAAACACAGTACATCAAAATACTTGGTGTACATAACAACTTCATATTTCACAAATGGGGCAATAGAAAACTCCCTAAAACATGAATCTGGCATACCAGTTTAGTTTATAAAATCAGCTCCTTCTGGCTCATTACAATGAAATTGGAGTGCTGCTATTCTCACACATGCATACACACACCTGAGGCTAAGGCCATTCCATAAGCAGTGAATAAACCATAATCAAGGAAGTAAGGTTTGCCTCTTCTTGCTTTTTCAGCAGTTGGTTCTGCCCTATAGCTGAACTTTTGCCATAAGTGGTAAATATTTACTTTGGGCTCTATACTTGAAACATATCTGACTCTGAAAATCAGTACCAAACTGTTTCTGAAATTGTGTTTTATTCATGTCTTTACACAGTGCCCTACAGCTTCCAGAAGTTTGGGACACATGACCAGAATGAAGAAAGCCATAAGTGGTCACTTCTGGACCCACAATCTCACTTTATTCCACATCTATTTAGATGCCACGGCAGTGGACTATATATTCCCTCACACTTCATGCCTTTTACAACTTGTTAAGATCACTCACTTTTTATTTGGATGAGAATACGGGGATCTCTTTCCTTAGAACTTTTGTTTGCTTTCAAGAATAATTCACAGTAGCTATTATTTATGTAAGACGGCCCAACTGAAATGACAGTGCAATTTTGTAATTATTTTCTCTACTGTCTTTGATACTCCCTGGACTCTTTTAAGCTCTTTCTTTTTCCACTTTTCAGTGACCGCATTTGACACAGGTACACATTTTTAAATTTAAAATTTAAATTTAAAATTTTTAAATTTAAATTTAAACTGTCTTTTCCCTCAAGCAGAAACTTGCTCTTAAGGCTGTATTATGCAGCAACTCCCTGTGCTTAGTAATGCTTCACCCCTCAGTAAAGGTGGCAAGAAGTTAAGCCTATGCATTGAACAATGATTTTTCTAGTACATCAAAAAAGGGTGAACAAATGAACTTAAGCAAAATTTGTTCATATAAGTTGAAACACAGGAATGAAGCACTTTCTGGAGATAATGTTTAGGAAAACCATTGCTTTAAGTTACTATGATGATTGCAAAGTTCCTCCATGGAAGTTTGTTTTCAAAACTAGAAACAATTGTTATCTAAGGAAACAATTGATACCTTGGAACAATTTGGGGTAATACCTTGCATGTAAAATTCCAAACTATTAATTGAGGTACTTGTTATTATCCTTCCTCTTTGAAGATCTAAGCAGAGGATGCACTCTAACTGGGCTTTAAAAAATAAGAACCAAATAGCGTTCTTTCTTTCCATGTACGTTAAATTTGGGCATTGTGAAAACATTCCCAAACTACTGTTTCCTTGTAACTGCAGCCCTGTGACTTACCATCTGATGTCAAGTATTCCTTGCTAAAGATGACTTTGAGATATTCTATTAGCACCTTGAAAATAATACTTATGACCTTCTCTGATGTCTCAGTTGCTCTGGGCCTGCTTCCCAGGTGTTTTGTAAAAATCAGTCTAAATGAAGAGTTATGTTATATACCTCCCAAGCCTTTTTTTTTTTTTTTCTGTAGTATGGAAACTAGCATGATACAATAGATGGTACACCTGAGTTGAACCAGTAGATTTGGATTCCATTCTCTGGGCTGTTGTTAAGTTACTGTGTGACTTGCACAAGTCATCATACCTCTCTGTTTCAGTTCCCTATATAAACATTCACATACAACACATGAACACATTTTTATAGGAATGGTTTACCTATTATCTGCTGTTAGCCATTGCATTATGACATATATGTTGATTTGATTTTTATTTACTGCACTATATCTCTAAAATTTAATAACATTTTCAATTTTTTGGACTTAGTATCTTTATAAAGCTGAATGTGCTTATCAAGGCTTATCATGATACCATCTTCAAAGTTTGTACATTAAATAAACATGGAGTAAAACTTTTCAAAATTCTGAAGTACTATGTTTTACAGGTAATATTTCTTCATATATTTAAATTAATTTTAGTTGTCCTACTTATTTAAGGTATTTTAATAATGGCATGGTATCTGCAAAGTTTTCAATAAATATTTATTGAAACCTATTTTGAACTGTAATCTTGCCCATGTTCTGGGTTAAAAATTGGCAAGAAAAAATAAAATATTAACTTGCTTTAAGACAAGTTCACTTCTGTGCTATTAATAGAATGCATGAATTTAATAGTCACTTCTGATGACTTGGAATATATTTTAGTGTATATAAATATAAAATGTGTATATGTTACATATATATATGTATGTGTGCATTTTTTTTTCTGATCAAATAATCAGGGTAAAAAATGGCCAAATTTTAAAACCAATACAATATTTGGGAAATGATAAATTGACCATTTATTGATTTCTAAACACTCTATTGGTTTCCTTACATGTATTATGACTGAATCCACATAACAGTTTTATGAAAGAAGTATTTTAATACCAGTTTTTTTACAGCTATAAATTACATCTTGGTCCTGTGTTCTTTAGCACCTGGACTCGGATCTGTGGCCTCCAAAGCACATGGTCTTTGTGATCTAGTACACCCTTTTCATCAGAAAGGATGGATGCATTGTCTATATACATTTAAGTGCATTCCAATCCAAAAGACATTTATCACTCTTGTACAAAGAAAAGCATTATCATAGGCATAGATTTGCTATATGATGTGTTTTTCAAGTGAAAGTTCCTTCAGTTTTTTACTACTTCCTAAACAGACACATGTATAGAGATACAAACTTATGTGTGTGTAAGTTAGATCTTCTCTCAGCTTGTAGACTCCAAATATATTGTGTGCTTGTGTTAAAATTGAATGTATTGCCAAGTTCTAAGCAATATTAGAGATCACCTAGTAAGCCCCTATTTTACAGTCTTTAGTTGAGAGCAAAAGCGGGGCCACAAAATTAATTCACACTCTCAAAATACTGGCATTTCTTTCAGTAGTAATAGATTTGGGCCTCAGGATTGTCTGATAATAGAGAATAACTTAGAAAAACAGCATTTTTAAAAAACCGTCTATTGTTTCCAAAAGGCTTGATCTTAAAAATTTCCACAAGCACTGGTTAATTATTTCATTTTATATTATTTCATTTATTTTTCTACTCATAAATATTTTTAAGGGACAATACTAATTTGGATGAACTGTTGTTCAAGTATGCAGACAAATGGGGAAAAAAATCCTGTTGCATTTTCCCTGTATAATTCAACACTAATAACAAATTAGCATGTTAGTTCTATTGCTAAAAAAAGCTGAAAGTCTAGTTAAATAAATATACATTTGCACTACTTTTATGTAAGGGTATAAATAAACTAATAAAACTCATATTTTAAAACATTCACCATATACTGCACAACTCATAAATGTGATTTTTGTAAGCATTTGTCTGTCTTAAGTAGCATTTTTAAAGAAAATTTTCTGTAAATAGGCTTTACATTACACCTTTTCCCTCATATAATTTCAAGAGGAGGCTATATGATGGAGTTGAAGGGTATTTTTCTTTTCAGAGCTCTTAAGAGGGATATGTCCAGGTGGTTGAAGTTATTAGAAAACCCCAGGGCTGATTTTATCTAACATTTCCAATTTTCTGTCCTTACCCTCAAAATAATTTAAAAGTCATTTCTGACTCATTTGGATTTCACATTCTTCCTTCTCATTTCTAGAAGAGGTAATAATGATCAGTGAAATCCTCAAAAGGAAGGTGGTGAGATTGAGAAGGAGTAGAAATGAAGAGTATGGAAAATCCACAAAGTGGATCAACAGCACAATGAATGGTTAACTGGATGAAATTTTTTGATGATGTTTATGTCTTACTCTCCAGAGTCATTCCCCAGAGACTTGGAAAATGGGAGAGTTGTGGACTGTGCAAAAAATAAAGTGATTGTGAACCTTATAAATTAGCATAGAAATTAGGTCAGTACCAAAAAAATCCATTGAA
This sequence comes from Myrmecophaga tridactyla, assembly GCA_004026745.1. NCBI lineage: Eukaryota > Metazoa > Chordata > Mammalia > Pilosa > Myrmecophagidae > Myrmecophaga > Myrmecophaga tridactyla. Next base: position 59,719 of record PVIY010004754.1, read on the forward strand.
GGAGAGAAAGAATTTTAAATTCCATTGTAGGGCATTCATCCTGTGTTTTTCCAGATACGTACTCTTCACTCTTACAAACTGCAGTGTTACATTTGGGAAAGTTTAATGAAAATGTACACTCAGGTAATGTTCTTACCTAGGTTGAGAGATCCTTTGCCTAACTTGTAAAATCTCTTTTTATCGGATTCTGTGACATCAAAGTGGGATTCTTGAAAATTGCATGACTGGTCTACTCTCAGTTTGTGTAGTATATAAACACTCTGAACAAGTATTGTAGGGTCAATGAAAGGTTTTGTCAGTGATGTAAAAAGTCCACATCTCATAGTGGTATAGCTATGATCACTCATAGTCTCTTCTTTTTTGATTTACTTTTTAGAAAGAAAGTAGAAGTTGTTGAATTGATTTCATTTACTCCTAACTTTTCTCACTTCTATAGCACCTACCTTTTGCCAAATGCGTCGTGAGCATTATCTCTAATTTTCATGAGGACCCTGCAAGTTAAGGATGACCCCATTTTACAGATGAGGATTCTGAAGCTCTCAGAGGTTAAGTAATTTGTCTGAGGCCACACTGTCAGGAAATGGCCAAGGTAGGAGTGGACAAGGAGAATTTGAGATAATTTATTATAATAATGTGAATGAGTCTTTGGTCTATATACTAGGGATAGTCTCTTATTCCCTGAAGTAAAAACAAATGTTGGAGTGGTGCAATGGTGGCTTAGTGGCAGAATTCTTGCCTGCCATGACAGAGACCCAGGTTCAATTCCCAGTGCCTGCCCATGCAAAAAAAAAAAAAAACATGTTGAATATTTGATATGTGCACATTATAAACAATATATAGAATCTGGCCAAAACAAGGCCATTTGAAGATAAATCAAACTTCTGGAAAAAGGGAATAATTATGATCTTTGATTAATTGCATATAATTCATAATGTTTATGATACGATAAATATTTTATTCTTCCCAAATTAATTGGATTTTCAAAAGAAGGAATTAGATTTAGTAAGTGAATATTAATTAACTCTTTAGATTTATATGGCAAATGAAATGTACTGATAAGAAATTTATAAATCTCCTAAATGCGCACAAATTCTTAATTATAAATAATCTTTAAACTGGCCAATTGATATCAACGTTATTTAGAATACAATAGCAATTGTGGATTGCCCTACTTTATAGATAAATAAATTCTTCATTTACTAGATTAAAATGGAATGTCACAAATAATTGATTTTAATGATAAAATGTTATTAATTGAGGAGGATAGAATTGGGCACCTCAGTTTGGACATATTCTTGGCCTTGGCTCATCTTCTCGTGAATTGCAAATCAGATCTCTTCAAGATGTTACACCAGTTAAGGTGTGGCCCAGTTGAATCATGTTGGGCTTTAATACAGATTACTGGAGTCCTTTATCAACAGACTGAAAGCCAGAGAGAGAGAAAAGCCAGAAGTTTGTAGTCTACAGAGCCTGGAAGGGAAAGGAGAAGACATTGCCTTGTGCAGTGCCATGTGATGGAAAAGCCAAGGAACCCCCAAATTGCCAGCCAGTCGGAAGATACTGACCCTTGGAGGAAGCTGTCTTCTAGCCCCTGAAACTGTGAGCCAATAAATTCCTGTTAAGTCAATCCCTTCTGTGGTATTTGTTTTAGCAGTTGGGAAACTAAAATACACATTATTTTAAGTATCAATATTTTCTCTTAGAATTAAAGTCAGCCAAACAAATCTAGATTTGAGCATTACTAGATCAATGTATTAGTTTGTTAATACTGCTGGAAAGCAACATACCAGAAATGGGACAGCTTTTTAAAAAGGAACTTAATAAGTTACACGTTTACAGTTCTAAGGCCATAAATATGTCCTAACTAAGGCCTCCAGAGAAAAACACCTTGGCTCAAGGAAGGGCAATAGGAGAAAGCACGTGGCTGGTATCTGCTGGTCCTTGTTCCAGTTCCATTGCTCTCGTCTTCTGATGCCAGTGATTTCCTCTCTCTTAGTTGCTGTAGGTCAAAACTCTGAGTTTCATCGCTTAGCTTAGCATCTGCCCAGGCTGGAGATTTCTTCTCTTCAGGTTCTGGCCATTTCTGTGAATCCTTGCTCGGCACCTGGGCTATTTCTGTCTCAATCTCCAAACATGTACATCTGCTTTCTCTGTCGACTCTCTGCTTTCTACAAAATGTTTCCTCTTTTAAAAAGACTCCGGTAAATTAATCACGACCCGCTTGGAATGGGTGGAGTCACATCTCCATCTAATCAAAGATCACACCCACAATTGGGAATGTCACATCTCTTTGGAGATATTCTAATCAAAAGTTGCTGCCCTATTATATTGAATCAGGATTGGAAGAAATGGTTGCCCCCACAAGAGTGGGTCAGGATTAAAACATGGCTTTTCTGGGGTATATAATAAATTCAAACTGGCACAATTAATATCTGTCATTACCTAGAGTTTAGACTTTGTACAACTCCACACTCCCATAAATATGGAAGAGAAGAAAGTTAGAGAGGAATATTATTAAGAGACGTATGTGGGAAGCAAGCATTTTTAATGTATTTTTCTCTGAATGAATATGGTTAAAAAATCTCCTGAATATGCCATAAGCATGGCATATATTCTCTACAAGAGAAATTGTCATTATTCTAAATGTGGATTATATATATATATATATATATGGCATGGCTTCTTGGGGAAAAATAATTAAAGCGCAGTTACTGCTGTTTCCATATTCCAGTATCTCTTGAAGAAAAAATTAATCTATTAGAGTCCTGCCAGAGCTTGTTAAGCTGCTCAATAATGATCTTAAAAGGCATTTCACATACAACTACACCAGTCATAAAGCTGAAAAAACTCGTGTATCTTTGTTAGCATTAGGTATGAATTTTTTAGTATTTCGATGGGATTTCTGGGATGGGATTGATTCCAGGTGCCATCTCAATATACCCAGATAATATTTTAAAGAAGCACTTCTAGGCTAGCCATGGCCATTGAATCTGCACCCTGCTCAGGTTTCTCTGAGGTGAACATTGCAGCCTCCAGCCCATCGCCTTAATGTACACAATCACAGAAGTGACTGGCTGTTTTTTGGCAAAAGGACTGTTTTTCACTTATCACTTACAACTTATGATGAAACATTAGAACTCTTGAGTCAGCTTTATGTATGCTTTCTTTCCAGTAGATTTTGGCAAATAGATGATATATTCCTTGGAAGTTATAAGACATTGAAGATTGGCAGCACCAGCATAGAGGCTTAGGCTTCCCTTTTAAATCCTTTACACTGCACACTCATGGCTCACTTCCCTTGACTCCTATGACGCTATACTTAATTGTTTTTCTGTTACCCTATATCACTAACCTATTTTGTCTTCTCTGTGTTTGTCTCATTCCTGTTTTTGCCCTTTAAGTATAATGACTTCCAAAGCTTATTTTTCCTTCTATAATCACTCATTGGGGAGTCCTTTTATGATCACAATTTCCACCATCCTTTTCTGTCCTTAGACCTCCCAATTCCACTTCAAAAGTCTCCCAATTCTACACATCCAAAGTTGTTCCTGTCACCTAAGAGAAGTCCTCTGGAGTTGAAAATGACCTTCTCCCCAAGTGTCACATAAAAGTCCTGCCCAATACTCACTCCCTCTTATTCAAATAATAATAAAAAAAGACAATGATTTTAGCATAAAACAGAAATGTCCATACCTACAAACAAATTAGCCACTAAAAGATCACCGATAAATCTATTTATTTTTATGGCTACAATATAATGGAACCAACAACTATTGCCATCTGTTGGGGGAAGGTAGAACTGAAAGAACTTTTGCTGAAATATATAGCTTTGTTCTCACCATATTAATACATAGGGGATTGGTTGTTCCTGGAACATAGCAGTAATAGAAATTTAAAAGAATCACGTATCACGACAGAGAACTGTTGCCTGAAAAAGGTCTGCCTCCAATGAGGCTTAAGAAATTGGCATTAGAATGTATAGGAATAGTAACAGCTCCCAATTTTTGAGCATTCACTGAGCTGAATATATATGTATATTTAAGATATATATGTATGTCATATATCCCTATGTATATACATATTCATACACATGTGTGTTTCTATATGCCCTTTTATATATGTAGGTGCATATTATATTTACAACAAATCCACCAGATTGGCATTATTATCTACAATATGGAAGTGGGGAAATTTCAACTTTAAACATTAAATAAGATCGTAGAGGCATTAAGGTAATGCCTCCCAAGGATTACCTTAATTCAGGTACTATAATAAGTATAGTAATCTATATAGTCCAATAGTCTGAAACTCTAATTTGGGGGAGGAAGGGAGATAGAGTATTTTAAAATCTCAGGAATTAACTCATATTGACCCAGCATGATTATTTGTTCCAGTTTTCCTGGACTGTTTTCAGCCTGCTATAAAAGCGTTGATAGTGCTCTCCTTCACTCTTAAAATACTGTGGTTTAGATAATAAGATATAAGGTCAACATAAATTAACCATATTTACATCATTGGTGCAGAAAATCTGTGTACAATGAGAGCAACTGTCACAAAGACTTTCATACTTATGGTCATTGTCACTGCATTCTTTTTTGAAGATGGATCTGAGGGTGGGAAGTGAAAGAAGAGCTAGGGGAATCAAATTGTAAGATGAGTCAAATGTTTATTCACAGCCGGAGAAAGTTTATACTCACAGGCATTCAGCTTTGATTCTCTCTCCTCGGCTCTGTGCTTTGACAGCACTGCTTCTAGGTTGCTTCCTTTTTCTGTTTCCCAAGGTGGTTAGCCTCTCTGCTGATAATACATGATTTCTTTAAAAACATAGATACCTTCCTGAGGACATGGAGAAACTTGAGGTCCAGAAACCATTCTTTTCCACTGAAGAACGCTATGAAGTTTCTGCTGTGGTTAATTTGTATCCAATCAGGGAAGAGGGAATTTTTCCTTACTTCTAAGTTATGGAAGGTGTTTCATTGTACCTGTCTCTGGGATCATGTGGATTTAGTAAAAAGTGTGTCTGTAAAGAGCTTAAATTTCTGAAGCAAAAAAGAAAGTCCCTATTTCATTCTTAGAGTTAGAGATGAATTCAAGTGGTTTTCATTTCCAAAGCTTGATGGTTAAAGCAATAGCTAGAATATTACAAAAAAATCTTGAAGTAATCTTTTGTATTCCAGTATCTGGGCATTCTTCATTATTTTCTCTCAACCCATTCTCACACTTCCTGTTACCTAGCTAACATTTCCTTTTGCATAATAGAAAAAAATGAAGTATTTCCCATTATCAAAGGTAACACAAGTAAATCAGCAACTGGGATTCTCCTGTCAACATGGAAAAATGTCACATGCAAAAATACTGTATATCCTAGTATAGCTACTTTATATTAAAACAGCAATAGAAAATTAAAAAAGAAATTGAGATGGAGGGTCATGTCAGAACATATAAAGTCACTGCTAACTAGATCAGGGCTTTTAAACAGGTGAGATTTTCTGGAATTTAAAATCTCTTAAGCGAGGAGGAATACATACTATCTTTATTAATAAAAATTACAAAATTGTATTGAGCTCTTGCTTCGATAAAATCTTGCTGACAACCATCACAATAACTAGGTGCTGCTATTATCCCAGTTTAGATGAGGAAACTGAGACACAGTGAGTAAATTAGTCACATTAAGCTAGGTTATGCTGTAGTAACAAATTAATGTTCAATTCTCAACAGCTTAATGTGGCCAAGGTTTATTTCTTGCTTTCACTATATGTCCATTGTTGGTTGCCATATACTCTCACCCAAGGACCACGCTGATAGAGGCTCCACAGGTGCATGACTCTTCATCAGCTTTCAGGGTCACTGTGGAAGGAACGAGAAAGCACAGATAACTCATACCCACCACAAAATGCCATTAGCTCCATGAGCATACATCTCGTCCACTCAAAAGTCGTTGGTCAGAACTCAACATATGCACTGCCCAACTGCAAGACACAGAGAAATACAGTCCTCCCTTGTACCCAGGAAGGGAAGAGGAGTCAGATGTGATGAACCCTTAGAATTTCTAATTTACGGAGAAATTTTAACTAACCAGCCCCCAGTTCAAGAGCTCGAAAGTGATGGAATAGAGATTTAAATCCAGACCAAATGGCTCCAGAGCCAGCATTCTTAACAAGCTCATTATCATTTTTATCTGGTAAGAAAGTATCTGATATCAATTCTTGTTGCAAATTATAAGTTTATGAACTGATTTTGGAGTCTTTATTTCCAAATATCCATCATATTAAAAAGCCAATAAAAAGTTGCTTCTTAAAAAAACATAGCTTTACACATCTAATACATTAAGGCAATAACATGGAGATTGCAGCTAATAAGCACATTCTCAGTAAATAAAATTTTAATATACATATATAAGAATTATAAAAATATAGTTAGTTATAAATGTAGCTATGTAATAGTTATAGAATACAGCAATAACTGAGATTTTTCCAATGTCTGTCTGTACTTTATTCTTTAAAGTATTAGGTTTTAATTGCTCAGGCTTTTCAGATTCTTAAATGTCACATTACATCTGTTACTTTGTAAGGTTACCAGTCAAGAAGGAAGACAAAGCATTCAGGATATTCTACTCATATCCTGGAGCTGGATAAATTCCCCTTCCTCAGCTACAAAGCAAACTTTATGTTATAATAACTCTAAGTCTACTGTTCTAAGAAAACAGAAGATGGATTTCAAGCATTATATATTACAATTTAGATACACTCCACAAAAGCTATAAATATGGAAGTTAGATTTTCCTATCCATACTTTTCTCCTAATGATAGAAATAAAAAATTGAAAAAAAAAGCACATTAAATTTTAGAAAATCTTCTTCTTATTGTCTACGCAATAGTAAGTGATATGAGTTCCATAGAGTCAAGAAGTTGCTGAATTTCTTGTGGAATGGATAGAAGGGCTCTCTGTTGTGTTAGACTCATCACAAAGATTGCTTACTGGGGAAAAGATGTTTTATTGCCAAAGGAATTTCAGGAGTGCAGAGGATCACAATTTTTTAAAGACCTGCTATAATAATGAAATAAAGAATTTAAAATATTAAAGGTCTTATGCTTTGTGATAAGAAATTGTTACCTTTTTATTTGGATTGAACTTTAACTCATTTTCATCAATTATTTTATTACACTTTCAGCTAAATATTGAAACCATTGGTAATATATTTTATGAGTGTAATGAAACCTTTTAATAAGGCAAAACATGATTAATCTAAGTAAACATTTGGTTGGTTTGTACAATTTGCAAAGCTAGAATTATCTTTCAGAGTCACATGCATTTAGAGTAGTAGGATACCTTAATGTTCATCACATGTTCCAAGTTTCTCAATTTATGTTTGGGGAAACTAGGCTTAGAGAAAGTAAGGTCATGTCACTAACTGATGGTAAGGTAGGATGTTAAATCTACCTACTGTTATTTATTTATCCTGTTATTTTTCGTTGAATTATAGTTCTGATAAATTTTCAACTTTGAATGTTATGATATGTATAACTAAAGATGACTATTCCTATTACATACTCACAGATTAAGCAATAGTAGTATCGAAGCAAGGCAAGGATAAGTGTATAGAGTCATATCATTGTTTTGCTTGCCTCCTGTTCACTCCTTTGGTGAGGGAGGACTTCCTGCTTTAGGGCAGTAGGGATTTCTCAACCCACAACAATGGACACTGGACAGGTCTATGGCAATGTATTAGTCAGATATCCACTGGAAGGGGGAGAGGACACCGCGCCATGTAAGGGCATACAGGGGTGGCGAGCAGAAAGAGGGTGAACAACCAGAGGACAATGGGAGACAGGCTTTGAAGTTCAAGAGAATGGGGTACTGTTCCAGTTTACTAGCTGCCAGAATGCAACATACCAGAAATGGAATGACTTTCTTTAATAGGGGAATTTAATAAATTACAAGTTGACAGTTCTAAGGCCATGAAAATGTTCCAAATAAAGCAAGTGTATAGAAATGTCCAATCTAAGGCACCCAGGGAAAGATACCTTGATTCAAGAAAGCTGATGAAGTTCAGGGTTTCACTCTCAAGTGGAAAGGCACATGGCAAACACAGCATCGTCCGCTAGCTTCCTCTTCCTCTCCAGTCCTCTTGCTTCATGAAGCTCCCCAGGGGCATTCTCCTTCATCTCCAAAGGTCACTGACTAGTGGATTCTACTTCATGACTCTTATTCTGTCATCCTTCTCTGCTCTCTCAGTATCTCCAAACATCACTGACTGGTGGCCTCTGTGGTTCTCTTGGCCTCGTGGCTCTGCTAGTCTCTGCTGTGGCTTTCTCGTCGTTCTCAAAAGGCATTCTCTCTAAAAAATGTCTCCTCTTTTATAGGATCCCGGTAAACTAATCAAGACCCACATAGAATGGGTGGAGACACACCTCCATCTAATCAAGTTTAATATCCACAATTAATCAAGGCGCATCTCTGTGGAGATAACCTAATCAAGTTTCCAATCTATAGTGCTGAATAAGGATTAGAAGAAACCATTGCTCCCACAAGATTGATTAGGATTAAAACATGGCTTTTCTAGGGTACACAAATCCTTTCAAACCAGCACAGGTACCCTCTGGTTCCCACAGGAAGATGTGACTGGCTTGTTTGAATAATTCTGCACCTGGAAAGAAACTGAAACTGCTTCTCAAGAATAAGCTAGAACTGCATTTAGTCCATTTGATGAGGAGAGTTGGTTAGCTAGGGGACCCAATCAACCAGAGCAGAGTGGGAGGGAAACTTGTAGTTAGCCCATGTCAGGCCCTCCTGGTGACAAATACCCAGGCAGCACATGAATTGAACCTGAAATTCAGGTCCTACAACTTCGAGAATGAATTAAACAATGGTTAATTGGCCATTATGACCAATTTAGCCTTGATTTCAGAAGGCTTAACTGGCTTCTGTCCTTCTGATTGCACAGGTTGCAATTTCATTTTGGTAACTCAAAGAAGAAAAATGTCTCTTTGGAGGTGTCCATGAGAAAATGATGCACAGTGTTATATGCAATAATTTTTTGGTTGCAAGCTTGAACCTTTACCTAACAAAGCGATTTTTAATAGCAAAGTTTTGCTATCATGTTATTGATTCCAGTATCAATTTATACATTCAGATAAATTATTAACAATTTATTGTCCTAAAGCAGTATACTACAGTAGGAAGTCTTTCTACTCTCATCAACACTAATAAATATATTACTATAGCTAAAAATCCACCAAAATATTAATATTATATTGAACTTTACCCCTTTCCTGTTAATAGACTGCTAATCATCTTTCTTTGAATTTGTTATAAACTACTCTCAGATTCTGTGGAATTCTATAAAGGATTCTGAAGTGATACAAACAATATACAGATTTTATTATTGATTCTGTCTAACCAGTTCTATGATGTTGCTCAAACTATTTTATATCTCTGTGCTTCAATTTTATAATCTATTTTAAAAGCATTTTGGACTGAGTAATCTCTTCATTACTTATCTGCAAAATTCTGAATCTGAATCTCATTTTGTGATTTAAATATTAGCTAGAAGCTAGCAATGGAATAAATTTGTTTTGTAGATATGCTACTTTTTTCTTACATTTCACTAGTTAAAGGAAATTGATTCTTAAATTCTCATAGCTTGAGAAGTTATTTGACTCAAATAATCCTAGTATATTCTAACAAAGCAATAGCCCTGTGCTAGAAATCCACACTGAGTAGTCAGAAGCAATAGCAGAACAGATCAATTTATCTTTTTTTTTCCTGCTGGATGGTTTGGGAATCGGACCTGGGTTTCCTGTGTAGAAGGCGAGCATTCTACCACTGAACCACCCATGCATCCCAATTTATCTTTTTTAAAATGAAATAAGATAAACTTTATTGGTAATCAGGGAAGTTAAAATAAGACCTCATTTAAGATAGTTTGCTTATACCTGCTAAATTAGAAAACATTGAGATGTCTGACAAAATCAGGTGTTGGTGAGCATGTGAATGGGTAGGGATTTTCATAGGCTACTTGTCTGCTGGTGGTAGTCAACCAACCCACTTACTTTGGAAAACAATTTGACATTGTTTAATGATAACTTATATATGTGAATAAACTATATTAAACAGGGAAGGCAATTACTAACATAAATTCAGACTTGTGGTTGTGTCTGAGAAGAATCCTGGGGTGGCACAGGGAAGGAACAAATATGGATTCAAGGATAGTGGATTTTGGTTTAGTTCTTAAATTGGATAGTAGATTAAGTTATTGTTTTTATTCAGAGTTTATTTATATGTTACATATTCTTTTGTTTATATCAAATATTATATAATCCAAGCATTGGCAAGTGACTGGATTATATATATATTAGCAAGTGTTTTTGTTTGCTAAAGCCGCTGGAACGCAATATACCAGAATGGGTTGGCTTTTACAATGGGGATTTATTAGCTTACAAATTTACAGCTCTAAGTCCATGAAAATGTCCAAATTAAGGCATCAAAAGAAAGATGCCTCTTCTTGAGAAAGGTTGCTGGTATCTGGGGTTCCTCTGTCACACGGGAAGATACTTGGTGATGTCTGCTGATCTTTCTCTACAAAATATCTCTGAGCTTCTTGGGCCCTTGCTTATTTTTCCTGCAGCATTTCTATCTCTGAGTTCCCTTCAAAATATCTCTGTCTTTTATCCTCTCATAAATAACTCCAGCAAGGGGATTAAGACCCACCTTTTATGGGCTGGGTCACATCTCCATGGAAACAACCTAAGCAAATGTTCCCACCCACAATAGGTCAGCACCCACAGGGATGGATTAACAGAACAGGCTTTTCTGGGGTACATAACAGATTCAAACCAGCACAGCAAGTAATTATAACACATGTACTTTCACAGACTAAATCAAAACTTTTTATCAAAATGTTTTCCAGGAAACCATATTATAAAAAGTCTTTTATGAAAGTGGATTTTATGTTTTCCTAAAGAAAAAAAAATACTTATATGTACATGCCTGGGAGGATAAATTTTAATTCAATGGCTTGTTTTAAAGAAATCAGAGATCTGGTTGTATATAAAATAGAATAATATTTAGACTTATTTTCTAGAAGCAGAGGGACATCTAAAGGATTATAACACTATGTCATATGAGAGAAGTACTTGCAAAGTTTTAATGGGAACACAAAAGAGAAATCCAATAAAGCATGGGGAGTTTTAGAGGAAAACAAAAAAGAGAACTTAAAGGTAAAAAATATTGCAAAAGAGGGTGGGCCACGGTGGCTCGGCAGGAAAAGTTCTTGCCTGCCATGCCAGAGACCCGGGTTCTATTCCTGGTGCCTGCCCAAGCAAAACACACACACACACACACACACACACACACACACACACACACATATATATAACAAAGGAATTTATCTGGCAGAAAAGACAGGTTGAGAGATCAGCATGGACAAAGGCACAAGGGATAGGGTAGTAAAGCAAAGCACTTTGGGTAGGACAAGGAGCCTAGCAAGAATGGTGTTTTGAGGCCACAAAGTACAGAGGTGAGGTGGTTTAATAGCAGAAAAGTAAACCAAGTTGTGAGGAGTATTCCCACTGTATTAATACATTTGGACAGCAATTGATGGGGAGTTAAGAAAATTTCTCGATGATTCTATGATCACTATTTAGGATGACTAGAAGCATATTTTTGGGGGGGAAAGGTGACAAACTGTTGAACATGTTGTTTTTTTTAATTCCTGTTTTGAGAACTAATTGCAAGAATACTTAGACATACATGTAAATCTCTGGAGAAAGGTGATATTAGAGATGTGATGATGTAAAATATTAGATAAGCAAAGGCAATTGAAGCTGTGGATTTGGACATCATCTAGGAATGGATAGAGGGATGCGAGATAGAGTCAGAGACAGAAACTAGGATTAAATAATAAAAAATAAACAACCATATGGGGTTGAGAAAGAATAATCAGAGAGGAAGGATTTAGAACCAGGAGAGAATTAGAAGAAAATAGAGTTAAACCTTTTGATAGTGAATAAGAGCTACCATTAACAGAGTGCTTGTGTGTTAAACCATACTGTATTCCTTGTATGCTTTGTTTCATGTCATGCTCCCTAATGTAATTAGAATTACATTTCTAATTTCACAAATGAGGTGAATCAATCAGGAAATAGTTAAATTTGCTAAATTCAACACATATCTATTAAGTGGGAGAGATAAAGTTAAAAACTCAAGGCTGTTTGGCCATATTCCATAATCTTTATGCCCTTCTTTACCAGAATGGAAGAAGCATTGATAATGACCAAAGGCAAAAATTAATCAAATGGAAATTAGGTAGGAATCAAGATGGAAAAAGAGGTCATTAGATTTGGAAATTTAAAGGCAACATTGTTTAATGAGAGGAAGCTTGATGTATTAAAAAGAGAAATTCATTTAGTCCGAGGTAATTTATGGAAGAATTTTTTTAATTATCTTGTAGGTAAGAAGGTGACAAAGGAATACGTAAGATAAAGATGATGTGGAAGCAATGATCTGTATAGTTAGACAAACTTCGTTTTCGCAATAATGACACATTACTTAACATTTCAACATCAGTGTTCTCCTCTGTGAAACAGAAATAATCCTCAAATATTTTGAGTTCATAAAATATGTAATAATTGCATTATTACCTATACCATGGCTAGTGTATAGGAAAAGATATTGCTATTTCCTAAGAGGTGGTTTTGTTGAGTCCAGCTGTTGAAGAGTGAGAGGAATAGACATCCAATGGCAACATGCTGAAGAATCATTGAGAAATATGGTAGGAGAGTATGAACGTAAATTAACTTGCTAAACATTTGATAGTGAAAAGGACTTGATGCAGTTGAATGGAATGAGAGAAATTAAGGTAGAAAAATGTTATTGAATATATAGAGACATACGCTGAAGATGGAAAAGTTGATGAAGCAATGCCTTGGAGCAGTCCAAATATAATAAAATTTCAATCCCTGAAGTGATTTTATTTGAATAATTACCCTGATAATATCTTACTTTCCTTTCTTGTCAACCTTCCTTGAAAAGCGAGCACTGGCTCATCTTGTAGTGGAAGAAGTATCAGACAAAATTCCGGAGTACTGAGACAGGATCCAGCCTTCTACCACCGACTAGCAGTGTAACTTTAGACAAATCACTCAGCCGGCCCAGGACTTAGTTTACTCATTTATACAAGACAGTTGGACTAGAGAATACCTGAAACCCTTTCCTGGCATTCTGACTTTAGTTTTGACAGTGTCTAAACATGTTTCCCTTGAATTTGGTATTTGCCCTTTTTTGCCTTTGTTCTTAAACCAACACTAATCCCTAAACATTGGGAATTGAAAAAATCATAGAAGGCAGCCTGGAGATGTGTGAAAGTATCTAGGGATGGGTATTTAAAATCCTTTGCCTAGCTGAGGCTGGATGTTTAAGGGCTAATTATGTGTATATATCAGTCAGAGCTATCTTTTCCATCCTCCTTCCTCCTATCCTCCATCCCTCCTTTCTTCTATACCAGCAAGAGGTCATTTTCTTTCACAGCTCTTATTCTTTACAGTAGTCACTGCTCAATTGAGAACTTGATTCAGATACAAATAACACAGCAAACATTTTAAGGTAGGAAATATGTAAAGGTGTTATGTAAACAACGTTAAAGGAAATACAGTTAATAAGTGTGAAACACTGAAAACTAGAGAAATCATTGACTTTCATGTTTTGATGATTTACAAACCTGAGATTTCTGAAGAAAAAAGAAAAATAAGTATCAAATCACCTTAATATTTTACCTTTTAAAATGAAATGTTTCATCTTTTGAAATTAACTGTCAAACCCATAATCGGTTAATTTAAAAATCAACTGTATATCTTAGTATTCTCTGAATACACAAGTGGCCAGTAAACTGGTAAAGGTTAAACTAGGAAGATGTTGTGGTAGGTTGAATTATGTACCTCAGAAAAAAGACATGTTCTTCCTCTTAATCCCATTCTTGTTGGTATGAACCCTTAGTAGATAGGAACTTTCGAAGATGTTATTTTAGGTAAGATGTGGCCAACTGAATCAGGACAGGTTTTAATCCTATTACTGGAGGTCTTATAAAGAGAAAGTCATGAGGAGTTGCTGGAAGCTGGAAGCTGGAAGGAACTTGGAAAAGAAAGGAGAGGATGGAGCCATGGGATGGGAAAGCCAAGGAACCCCAAGGACTGCCAGTGGCCAGGCCACCAGAGTGCTACTGAACCTTGCAGGAAGCAAGCAATAAATTCTCATTGTCTAAGCCAACCTACTGTGTGGTATTTGCCATAGCAGAGAGAAGCTAAGATGGATGTTTAGGTCTCAGTGTAGGAGCCTATGCCATCAGTTTTAAATAATTAATCATCATATTAATTCATAAGACATTTACCATGTCTACAACTGACCAGGTTCCAAGAATAAAACTGAGAGTAAAAGCATAAACATTATGCCAAAATATACCCTCAGTCTAGTTAGGAAGTAGGCAAACCTTGATGGAGAGCATGGACCTCAATAAACTTGGCTAAAGTAGTCATTAAATAATTAATGATGGTGGATGTCTACAGCATCTCCCTTCATGCTGAAGGTACATCAAAAACATCACCTGCTTCTCCAGATTCTAGGTAAATACAATTTATCTTCTTCCAAAATGACATAAATAGGTAAGAAATTCCTGTTAATGTATATACCCTCATCTGAGGCTCATCTGAGGCAAATGAACCATTTTATGGATGAAGCATCTTAGACAATTTTGTATATAGATATTACATGTTGGTTAACTAATGATTTTTTAAGTGAGTATTTTGCTAAAGAGCAGGAAAGGAACTCTGTAATAAGTATTAGAGGTACGGATTCCTTCCCTGGTCATCTGGAGAACCTGAAAGTTGACAACTTGTATGATTTTATAGCCATGTTTCCAACCCTTATTCTAAGCTTGCCACTTGTGTATACCCAGTCACTGACACTCGTACTCACACACCCAGACATACTGTCACACTTTTACACACACACATACACACCCTTACACCACATAAATTCACATCCACATACACATTCACTCATGTTTCTACCTATGAATAATGATTTGTGGAAGAATGAAAGTAATACAGGTCTTTTTTAAAAAATTATTTTATTGCACTTCCAGAATACATTTTTGAACTAAATATTTTCAGACATATTTAGATGTGGAGAAATACACATTTTAAAACAAAAGAATTGAAATGGCAATGTATTTTAGATCTTCTACTCCATTCGTTCTTTTCCCATTTATTTCTTGGGAGGGAAGTCTTAGCATAATAATGATTTGTGTTTTGTGCCAGGGAATAGTAAGGCCTATGATATACTTCTAATATGATACAGCTGAAATGTTTAATACCATAAGTCTTTTATATCATTTCTTATCGCATTAGCACAGGGACAGCAATCCTCTCCTAGGCAGCTTAGTTTAACCACTGCCGGCAGGTACTGGGAATTCATGAATATATGTCATAGCTGGGAAAAGAAGCTCCTGTTGACTCTGGGCCATAGCTCACGAGCTGAGATTGTCTCTTTTTTTTCCCTGTCAGAAGTTAGATTCTCTTAAGGCAGATTTTATCACCTGAGGTAGAGCATAGCACCTGAGAGAGAGGGCTAGACGGTGCCAGGTACTTCTCAGAACACGGGAGCCGGGTTCTCTAAGGCTGTTGTGATTCATTCAGGTGAGTACCCAGGGCTAATGAGCCACAGGCACCAACGCCACCAGGCTGACAGTGAAAGGAGAGGTGTATCTGCTCAGAGAATGTTCTGCTTTTTCACTGCCGAGCTTCCTGCTGGCTTTTTGCAGTTGTAGATGTAGCAATTTAGCAGACTGTCTACCATTGATCTTCTGGAAGCTTGTAGTTTTGCATACGCACTTTGCATAAGCACAAGGCCATCTCGTGATTGTCTGTGTGATTCTGTATTATATCCGGATTCCTTTCTACTGAAAAAAAAAATGAAACGTCAGTGAATGAATCTGGATTCCATTATGGCCACTAGTTTGTAATTTTTTTTGCAAAGAAGACAGCAAATACATACATACATTTATTCAGTACATAGAATTACTTACAAAAATACACTTTCATATTGAATAATTTGTTTTTGCTTTAATATGATTTAGATAAAATTATTGTATGGTAGGTGTAGTGGGTTCAGCTTAGCAATGACTATTCAGTCAATCCACACTCAGATGCAGTGACAGCAGACTTTGGGCACTGTCCTAGGCACTGACTATAATAAAATCTATATAATCGAACTTTATTAGTTTAGATGCTTCCAGTTTTGCATAGGTATAAGAACTATTCTTGCTGAAAGAGAAATTTTCAAAATCCTCAATCTATTTTCTTTCCCCATGAATTTTCAGGGCTTTAATCTACCACCAATCTGAAGATAATAGTTAGAAGTAACTTTAACTTCTAATTTTCATTTTTAGTTATTAAGAGTTAATGGTAATTTAATATTTGTTATGCTATTAAAATATAAGATGATTATAAGTGAATAAGTATTGATGTCCATAACAAAACCCTCAAAGTGACTTAAAAATTTATGATATTTATTATCTCACATAAGATGAAGAATAGAGATAAAATGGACTCTAGGTATAGCATGATCAGGGCTCTGGTTCCATTCCTGTTGATTTTCTTGTCTATACCCTTCTCCTTGCACCTTCATTCCCAGGCTGATCAATGGCCCTCATGGTTATAATGTGGTTTGCAGTAGCAATTAGAACAGCCTATTTCTTTGTTTAAGTCTAGCAGAAGAGAGAAAAAAAAATCTATCTATGAATTCTTAATTATAAATTCTTCCTTGTAATCTGTTCAACATACTCAGCACACATGCTCACTCCTAAACAGCAATAATAATGAAAAGTGAGATATCATGTGATTATTAGCCTAAGCCTGGGTTCCAGAATCAATCACTGAGAATAGGGATTTCATTACTGGTGTGTAATCACCCCAGGAGTTGGCAATAGAGAGAATACTTGAGTTAAATCTGTGTTCTGCTGGGAAAGAGGAAAGGAGAAATGGACTCTGGATAGACAAGAAACATTGCCACTATGCCTTATTTTTAATATTTTCTTCATTTATATGTCTATTGTAATTGGATAATGTGCTCTATTTTAATGTAATAGAATGGATATTAAAAATATCTGTTCATAAAGTATTGCAGTAATTTAGAATTACTTAAACTAGTCAACTAATTCTATTATTTTAATCATTCTGTTTGTAAAATTATCTTCTTAATTCATATGGATAGATTTTGCTCTAAGGATAATTTAGCTCATTTTTTGTCTCATAATAATATAAATTATTGAAAACACTGCTACATTAAACACGATTTACTATACTCTGGAAATAGTTTATTACATTCGCTGGTTACACATATTGCAGTTAATTATTTTCTGTTCATTAGAAAAGGCTGAATATAGATGCAGGGAATAGGCACTAAGATGATACGCTTTCAACTCTCAAATCATTTACAAAACTCTAAACTCACTCCTTACCATAACTAAAACTATTTTATACACTCCCGTTCCCTTACAAGCATAAACATACTTCTCAGCTATACTATTTGAGAGTGATTGTCTTTTGCTTCTGAAAAATGATGACATGAAAAAACTTCTGTGGTAGTAAGCAAATTATTAAAAAAGGGAGTATGGATAAAATAAAGGTGCGATTTTATGACATAAAAGTATGTTGTAGATATTTAAAATTTCAGGACGGAGTTTCAGAGGTTAATGCCCCATAACAAAGTTATTTTAGAACAAAGGAAAGCATGCGACTTTCCTAATCATGATGAATCTTCTAAAATAAATGTGAAGCACTTCTACATTAACACAAGATTTAGTACTGATTTATGAGTCATTAGCACATGAATTTGCTTCTTGAATTAAGAAGGACACATGCCAAATTGTAAGAATTTTCAAAATTGGACAATGACTTTAATTTTTTGATTTCTTAGAATGTAAATTTACAAGTTATTTCAACACTATGCATAATATTCAGACATCCTATATAATTCCATTCAAATAAAAAAAACACACATAATTTTGCCAGTAACAAGTTAATGTTTGACAACTTAATTGGATGATTAATTTCATATATTCAACATTAATCCAACCAATGAATTAGAATTATGAATCTTCCTTAACTTCTACCACCACTCAAATATATATATATACTTTTTAATGTCTATATTCAAGAGGTAATCAAACAGAGAATGGTGAGGGGGCAGGGAGAGAGAAAGAAAGAGGAAAGAGAGGGAAAAAGAGAATTCAAAGCCAACTGATTATGTTATTTCAGTGTCATTTGGTCAATGGTCAAGTTATGTGGTTATGGTAGTTAGGTTCAGGTGCCAACTTGGCCAGTTAATGGTGCCCTGCTATTCTGTTGCTGTGGACTTAAATCATTGCATGCAAAATTCATCTATGGCTGATTACAAGGAGTGTCTTCCACAATGAGTGATTTTTTTTCAATCTAATTAGCTGGAGGCTGAAAAGAGAGAGGTCAGAAGAGAACTCCAAGCTGGCTCAGATACAGACAACTGGAGATACAGAAAGGAACCACCCCAGGGAAAGCCATTTGAGCCCACAAGATGGGAGAGAAGTCCAGCAGAGATTGCCATGTGCCTTCCCAAATTAGTAAATTTGTAACTAAATAAATTTCTTTTACAAAAGCCAATCCATCTTTGGTATATTACATTCCAGCAGCATTAGCAAACTAGAAGAGATTTTGGTACCAGAGGAGTGGGGTGTTTCTGCAGTTGCAAATGCCAAATATGGTTGGAATGACTTTTTAAATGGATAAGGGGAAGATTCTGGAAGCATCAAGAGGAGCTTAATAGAGAAAGCCCAGATTGCTCTGAAGAGATTGTTGGTGAAAATATGGACTCTAAAGATAGTACTTCCATTGCAGATTGGAAGGAGATGACTCTTGTTTGAAGTGGCAGAAAGTTTGGCAAAATTGATTCCTGGTACTGTATGGAAGGGAGAATTTGAATGTAACAATCTGTGATACTTGGTTGAGGAAATTTCCAAGCTAAATATGAAGGATGCAGCCTGGTTTCTGCTTGGTTTATGGTGAAATGTGACAACAAAGGGATTACTAAAGGGATTACCTAAGAACTGAGACTTTGGGTACAAAGAAACCAGAAATTGATGGTCTGGGAAATTCTGGGCTTTGAGAAAGTGAGACCCCAGAGAATAGTGTCTATGTGAGGATTTACCCAAACCTGGAAACAGTTAGTTATTACAAGACAAAAGAGGATTAGAGATGCAGTCATCCAGAAAGGATTTGTGGACAGTCCTCTTGTCTAATGGCTTTGATCCCTGTATGTTACATGAGAAATCAACAATTTTTTGTGTGTGTGTGTGTGAGATCTCTTTAAATGGAAGCACTACCATTTTGGACTAAAAGCAACAGTTTGAAGGAAGAATGGCCTCAGAGTCAGAACATGGAAGCTAAGGTCTGAAGTCAAGAAACCTCACGCCATGAGAACAGATCCACTGGTGTATGTGGAGGGGATGAGTTTGTCTCAGAGGCAGAGGGCAGGCCTTCTGCCTCGATGTTCAGGATGAGTTATTATGTCCCATACTTTGGAGAGAGTGGAGTACATTCCTCCAGGATTGGGGGGGATCCTGGCTGTCACCCTATTTTCTGAAAGAGTTGAGTGTGTGCCCTGTAGATGACAGAGAATCTAGGTGCAACCCAGGTGCTTGAGGACGGTGGGTCCTAGAAAACTGTGGCCTCCCCAATGTTCCCCAATGTTGCAACCCTCATTCCAGTGTTTGGAAAGAACAGGCCCACTGCATACACTCTTGGAAAGAAAGAATGGGACCTTTCTAAAACCCCAAGGATGAATGACTCTCAGACTTTGAAAATCTTATGGAGTTTGCCATGTAGGTTTTTGGGACTGTTTATGTCCAGTGATCTCTGTTTTCCTTCTAATTTCTCCCTATGGCAGTGGGATTGTTTATCCTATGACTGCTCCTTCTTTTTATATTGGAAGCAGATAATTTGCTCCAAGTTCACAGGTCCACAGCCAGAGGGGAATCTTGCCTTAAGACAGACCATACCTGTCACTGACTTTGATGATATTTTGTACATTTTTTAGATGATATTCTATTTGTACAGTTACTGAAATGATTTAAGGCTTTTGTGATATTGTGATGAAATGAATGTACTTTGTATATGGAAAGATTTAGTGCATTGTATGTAGGACTGATGATCATTGTTAGGCAAAATAAAAACCACATCTGTTATTGTTTTCTATTTAGATTTTGTGAAAAATATGTCTTACTTTTTTTCTATTTAGAGATTAAGTAGGGCTTAAGGTGATGGGTATATTTGCCAAGTTGACAAGGAATGAATTTCACAATAGTTAAGTTCAGGTGTCAACTTAGCCAGGTGATGGTGCCCGGTTGTTCTATTGCTTAAATCATCAACATGTAAAATTCATCTGTTATTGCATCTGCAGTTGGCTAAGGGGAATGCCTTCTGCAATGAGTCATGTTTAATTTAATTAACTGGAGGTGGAAAAGAGAGAGGTCAGAAGAAATCTCTGAGCCATTTCAGACCCAAATATTTGAGATGCAGAAAGGAAACACCCCAGGGAAAGCTATTTGAACCCAGAAGCCAGGAGAGAAGCCCAAAAGATGTCACTGTATGTCTTTCCAAATTAGTAAATTTGCATCTAAATAAGCCCCCTTTATAAATGCCAATCCATCTCTGCTGTATTGCATTTGGGCAGCATTAGCAAACTAAAAGAATGCTTCTAATTCTTTCTGTTGGTTATCTATGACTTCCATGATAAAGTACCAAAAACTTGATGGCTTAAAACAACAGAAGTTTATTCTCTCACAATTCTGGAAGCTAGGATTTTGAAAATGTATCAGCTAGTACATGCTCTCACTGAAAGATATGGGAGAGGATCCTTCATCACTTCTTCCTAGGTTCCAGCATTTACTGGCAATCTTTGGTGTTCCTTGGCTTGTGAGAACATATTTCCAATCTCTGCCTCCATTTCCATATTGCCATCTTCTATCTGTGTGTATCCCTTTTCATGTGGTCTTATCTTTTTAACTTGATTACTTCTACAAAGACCTTATTTCCAAATGAGGTCACATTCACAGGTACTGGTATTTATAATATTGTGCTGCTTTGAAAGGATTTATGCCCCCCTAGAAAAGCCATGTTTTAATCAAAATCCCATTTCCTAAAGGCAGAATAATCCCTATTCAATACTGTATGTTTGAAACTATAATCAGATCATCTCCCTGGAAATATGATTTAATCAAGAATGGTTGTTAAGCTGGATTAGATGACTCCTGGGTGGGTCTTGATGAGTTTCTGGAGTCCTATAAAAGAGGAAACATTTTGGAGAATTAAAGAGGTTCAGAGAGAGCAGAGCAGAATGCATAGCCATGAATAGCAGAGTCCACCAGCCAGCAACCTTTGGAGATGAAGAAGAAAATTACCTCCCAGGGAGCTTCATAAAACAGGAAGCCAGGAGAAGAAGCTAGCAGATGATGCCATGTTCACCATATGCCCTTCCAGATGAGAGAGGAGCCCTGACCGTGTTTACCATGTGCCTTTCCAGAAGAGAAGCTCTGTGTTCACCATGTGCCCTTCCACTTGAGAGAGAAACCCTGAACTTCATCAGTCTTCTTGAACCAAGGTATCTTTCCCTGGATGCCTTTGATTAGACATTTCTATAGACTTGTTTTAATTGGGACATTTTCTCAGCCTTAGAACTGTAAACCAGTAACTTATTAAATTCCCCTTTTTAAAAGTCATTCTGTTTCTGTTATATTGCATTCTGGCAGCTAGCAAACTAGAACAAATATCAATTTATATTTTGGGGGGCATAATTCAACCCATAACACTTCTTCATATTTCAATTTTCTTTAGGAACACAATTACTTATTTTATAGAAGAAGTGTTATAACAGTGGAAATTATCAATATTTACAAAGATAAAATTGTTATTAAAAGAGTTAGACATAATTTTTTTATATTCCCAGGTAGAATTATTAGCAATCAACTTGTGAAGTTGTTTACTTTGATCACTTTTAGGACTGAATTAACTAAGCTTAATAGTTACTGCCCATTAGAGACTACTTGGCTTTACTATGTGTCACACTATCTTTCCCATATCTTTTAAATGGGAAATTTTGTCAATGTTTTTCCATTAACATATTCTTGTGTATTACATTAAATAGAGTAGAAACATAGTTTCATGAGAAAAGAAATACCAAGAGACATAATAGGAAAAAATGTTACATAAAATCATTTTTTTCGATTTGTCTTTCTACAAAAATTCTGTATGCTATATAGCAATTTTTTTTAAAAAAGCAACAAAAACACAACAAAGTATTAGCATTAATATGTCCAATTTTTCGTGAAAGACAAAATCCAGATATTTGAGTCCAATACTGCCTTTGTCCTATGGACATTTGCCTTTCTAGAACAAACAGCTGTGAACTTGAACTGTGGTTTCGGCAGCCTCATGGGATAAAGGGATATGGGCAAAACCCATGTTTTATGTAAGGTGGGGACTCTGATAACCTCCCCCATGACCTGGGATCCTGATCAGCTACATCTCCAAGGTAAAAGTAAACTGGAGTTAACAGCCTTACCGAGAACAGCATTCCAGGTTGATATCCTCTGAATTGCCAATTGAACTTCTAGTCTTATAATTGGACTAAATTTCTCTTGGCCTTGGGCGCCTAGAACCCTTCATGAACCTCTGGGAAAAGGTTCTGCTGATCTAGGCCTCAAATGCTCCATATTCTAAGCAACATAAGAATTTTTTTTTTTTTTTACTATATAAGCTGGAGCAGAACTACTGGGTTTGGGGACATGCATACATTTAATTTAAATAAGTAGGGCCAGGTTGTTCCTCAGAATCCTCACTAGCAGTGCATGAGGCTCTCCTGTCTGGTCACGAAACCACTCATACTAGACACTTTCCACTTTTTGTCAGCCAACTAGGTGTAGTATGAAATCTTACTGTTTAATTTCTTTTCTGTTCATGCATTAGTTAGCTTTGGGGGTTTCCTTTTGCTTTAAATAACCTCTGGATTTTCTTTTCTTAATTTTTCTTTTGGGAATGCTGTTCTATTTTAAGGCAGGTTTCTTTCAATATTCTGGTTATTAATACCTGGTGGCTTTAGACTTTGCAAGTCTCTCTCCTCTTGTTGTGATCTGGTGTTATATATATATATATATATATATATATTGGTGTTATATTTTTAAAGCAGTTGATTCTATTGATTAATAAGGTCTTATGACTATTCTGTCCCAAACATTAAAACAATGACATTTATTATTTCTCATAATTCTGTGGCAGTTATTCTGCTGGTCTTGCATGAGCTCACTTATATGTTTGCATTTGGCTGGAAGATCTTACGCACTGGGCAGCTAGGAGAGTTGGTCCTCTCTCTCCTTGTCCTCTTCATCTGGGCTTTCTGACAACATATGGCCGGGCTTCCAGCCTCCCAGGATTGAAGGCAAAAGCAGAAATTGCGAACACTCTTAAGTCCTAGTCTTGAAAGGTAGAAAAGTATCATTTCTTTTACATTTCATTTGTCAAAATAAGTCAAAGCACAGCCTAAATTTAAGAGATAGAGTAATACATGCCACCTGTTAACAGGAGGAGGTGCTAAGTCATATCCAAAGGGGCGTAGACAAAGCGAGGGGATAATCTTTATAAGCATCAGCCACATAAATAAACAAACAAGGACAATACAGAAATTAGTGAATGAAGGAAAAGTAAGAAATTTTAAAAGAGGTTAATCATGGAACCATTATTTGGCTCTGAAGAATATTTACGTAATCATCATAATGTAAATTTAAATCAGTTTGAGTAAAGGGTGTTTAATAGCTCTGGGAAGGTTAAATGCTCACTCAACATAAAAAAGTTAAGAGATAGTTTATAAAATCAATAAATCAAGGAAAAGTAGTACAGTATATTATTTAGAAAATTGAGGTAAATACTGGAAGAATTAACTTGAAAACTTGAAAGTTGTTTCCTGTGGGGAGTGAGATGGATTCTGGGAAAGATGTGAATCAAGAATTCATACTTTTCATTATGGGTCTTTTGTAAATTTGTAGAGGGATGCACAAGAATAATGACTACATTAAAATAGCATTTGATTAGACTCCCCAATAAAAGTTCTTCCAACATCTAGCCAAACCATCTGAGAAGACACATAATAAGATGAACCCTCTCAACACACCACAAACTAGAGTTTGAAATTAGCCTATTGCCAGATTCCAGGAGGAAGTTCCACTAATTATAAGGCTGATAAGACTGCTTATTCAAAAAGGCACATTCTATGCCTGATCACCCCAAATAAATTCACTTCCTGAGTATCTGCTCTCTGGCTTAGAAATCTTTCGAATGCACGCAGAAAGATGGGGCAGCTGCATCTTAAGACATGGTGGCTGCATAGGATATAAGTGTATGAGTACAGCCAGAGTAGGTGTCTGGGCTGACAATCTTCCTGAATCCATTCATAATGATACCAGACAAAGGCGGTAAATTCTCTGTCTGTTAGCTCAAATGACCAATTCCTGAGAAACCTGAGTTTCAAAGAAAGAGAGAATTTATTGCTAGGCGCAAAGCAGGAAATCAGATGGCCTAGTGACTCAAAAATCTGTCTCCTAGAGTTTAAGGGGTTCATATTTGTATGCAGTCAAACAAGGGGAGATGGAGCTGTTACCATTACAATAGTAAGTGTACAGAGGGCCGAGACTAGGCTTGAATAGCCCTTACAATACTGAGTATAAACAAGGGAGAGAATAATTTCATTTCAGTAATTTCAGGTACTAACTTTGTCTATAATATAGAAAGAAAAAAACATCTATATAATGATTCAACAACCATAATTATCCCTTAAATCCTAATTTCTTGGTTACATTAGATTGAATAACAATTTAGGAGGAAATCTTTGGGGGCAGTAGGTGAATTGTGGACTGAGAAAAGTGAGGATTCTAAGTGGTGCTTTTCAGAGTCCCAATAATCAAAGTGCTACAACCAGTTTCCAGGCAAGAAAATAGGCCTAGGTACAGTCCAAAGGTTTTTGCATTTTTGTTTTGGGTTTTGCATTTAGTTTGCATAGAATTTCATTTTACAGTTGTTTTATGAATGCTTCTCCTTTGAATGTCAGAGAACTAAGCATGCGGATAAGGGATATCCTATTTCAATTCAGGAAAACAACAGTAAAAGAAAGCCTGCTTGACACAGCGACCAGAATGGGAGATATGCCCATGAACTTGTTTGAAAGCTGTAGAATAAAGGTACTTTGAGTAACACCTATTTGTTTGATATATAGTGAAGTCAGCAAATAATATATACAAATTTACATAGTATTTAACAGCATTTATGGCAAATGCATATAACAAAAAGTATAGAGCAATATGCTGCATCATATTCATGTTGATTTTATCTAGGCTGTACGACTTTGGATCCTTTTTCTTTCCTCTAATTATTTTATTTCCCATAGTGACCATTAACGACTTCTGTGATAGGAAATGTCTATCTTAATGTGAAAGAAAAAATGTAATAGGACAATGTGTGGGAAAAAAAAAAAACAGGAAAAGAGGCACTATGGAAGACATCCTAGACACAGCCACAATAAAAGAACAATCGTATTTGGTAACAAAAATAACAAAATAAAAGTCATTTGTCACACAGGTGGCAAGTGTCAATGAGTTCTTTATACAACTTTCTTCTCTTTTCATATTCTTGGCATCCTTGATTATCATGATTATAACTTCATTCTCATGTTAAATTAAATGAAAAGGCAGGCTGTATTGATGTTTCCAACAGCAACCCCCTTTTGGAGAAGTGACAAGGACTTTCTAAAGAGTTAAAAATAAAAGTGGAGACTTTCTGAAAAACTGGAACATACCCTGAAGAAGTTACAGTTTAATCATAAACTGGTTTCAGTCCAATAGAGATATCCTATGAAAAATAGACAAGTGCTATAATAACCCATCAATGACCATTTTCCACTTTGTAAGACCCTCCTTCCTTTGTAAAAAGGAAACTAAATGTCAATCAATTATTATAAGTTCCCCCTTGGAGATCCTCTGATTTCCTTTATAAGCTATTGTAAGCTAACTATTTTGAGACTTTTACTTCCATTGAGGTCTCCCTGTTAGAATAGTTTCTCTTTCAATTAGCCCATTATTTTAATATTACTGATGATTCAGTTTCTTATGACAGTTTCTGGTATCATAAGCAGGATACAGAGAGGACTCTGACCATCCCCATGGCTGGTGAGTGACTAATTGTTAGCACCCACCCTTTGGGTCTGCTGCTCTCTCACTACCCATGGAATACTAGGGCTAAGTTTCTGCCAGATATGAGCCCACTTTCTTTGCATTGAGTTCTTTGGGCCTATTTTGAGAATTGTTTTTGGTCTTGATACCAGAAAAAGGTGGTGAGTTCTCTGCCTGATGGCTCAAATGACCAATTCCTGAAAACAACTAGGGTTCAAAGACAGTAAGAGTTTATTTCTAGGCCTAAGCAGGAGATCAGATGATCTCTGTCTCCCCAAACTGCACTAATTCTGATAGTTTTACAGTATCAAAAGATGGGCAGGTTTTAGGATAATGAGCACAATGACTCCAGATGATGTAATTAGAGGTGAGTTAAATATTGAGCATGCTCAGATTGATTGCATTCTTAGTTACAGAATGCATGTAAGAAAATGGCAGCCTTAATATGATGATGGGTATGATGTTTTAGTATTATAATGAGGTATTGGTGACTTATAGGTTAAAGTCTAAGTTACTGTGCATGTCAGGTGGGCCCATTTTGGTTACATCCAGCTTCTGTCAAGAAAACTTTGGACTTGATGTGAGACAGGTCAAAATTGCTGACCATATAAAAATACAAACCAACCCTCACAGGTCTTTACCTAAATTATCCCAATACCCCATTATGCCAGAAGAAATATATGCAAAGAACAGCATTAGTTGTCCTTTGCCCAATGAAAGGAAGCCTTGATGCCATCCCTAATGATCTGATTACAGTTTCAAACATACAGTATTGAATAGGGATTATCCTGCCTTTATGAAATGGGATTTAGATTAAAACATGGCTTTTCTAGGGGACATACATCCAGCACACTTAGAAAATAACTTCAGCCAACATTGAGGCTTCCAAATAAATGAAGATGCAGGAACAATACTTTCTAGTTATTTTGTTAATGGCATAAAACTTGAACTAAGTGATGTGGTTAAAAGTCATAAACTAGAATTCCTATTGCTTCTATTTGAGAACTCTAACACTTGGCTGAACATTTTGAAAGAACATTAGAACATAAACATGCTCACCATGCTTAAAAGCTGATGGCTCTAAAGCTTCAGCAATTATAGTCATCAAATAACAAAACCCATTCTGAAGAAAACAGATCCTTATTAGACAAAAATACCTGTCATTATTGTAAATCAAAGGGATATTAACAAAACAAATGACAGCCCCAGCTTTCCTGCTGATGGGATTCCCAGAAGAAAGCTGGCAGGTTGCCTTTTGCTCCTGTTTTCCTCATAGGGAGAAACTGCTCTGCTACTTAATAGGAAGCTCTGTTCTTTCCTAATTGACACCAGAGCAATCACATCAACAGTGGTGGGTTGAGTGAGTCAAATCCACAAGTTTCCATTATCCAATTTTTTAGTACAAAAATAGGGCCACTAAGCAATGAATACTCTTTTCTGCTCGTGAGATGTCTCCAGCAAATCTCTTGGGAAAAGCTCTTCTCACAAAATAGAATTGTGAATTCCATCTTACACTGGAAATCCCAAATCATCCAGTACATATATGCATCACACAAGCCCAATTCAATTTCTCTTCTGAGAAACTGTTAGCTATTTCAGACTTCTCTCATCGACTGCTTTTAGAAGTACCAAATTTTCTTTAGGTAGGAAACATCATTGATGTGAGACAGGTCAAAATTGCTGACCATATGAAAAAATACAAACCAACACTCACAAGTCTTTACCTAAATTACCCCAATGGAAATTTGGGGTAATTTAGGTAAAGACTTATGCCAGAAGAAATATATGCAAAGAACAGCATTAGTTGTCCTTTGCCCAATTAAAGGAAGCCTTGATGCCATCCCTAAACTTAGGGTTACCGAACTACAGTTACCTTTTTTCACTGTTTATGCATGAAAATCACATTCAAGCTATGGGGAGTTGTGACTTGAAAAAATGGATGTCAACAGAGATCCCTAGCTTACTACAGCCTTCTATTGGATTCAGTAACAGGAGCAGTCCCAGCTCGCCCTAGGGCCATAGCTGCTGCTGCCAAATTGGTTGAGGCCATCTGTTGACTTAACCCAAAGGCAAACCTTACAATTAATAGTGCCACACATTGCTCATCAACTTTTAATTTCAGGGAAAACTCAACACATATTAGCTAGCAGATTGACTTCTTATGAATTAGTATTGCTTTCCCCTTATTAAATATCCACATCCACTGTTGCAATGTTTTTTCCTCCTTTTTTTTTTATTGCTGCTGCAATGTTTTAAACCTTATAGTACTGTTGCCCTTAACTAAAGAAGGAAAAAGCCATGATTATGAAGCAGTGCTCTCTGGATTATTTCCCCATGACCAGATTTATAAGAAACCCCTTTGACTAACTCATATTTAATAGTTTTTGTAGATGTGCCTTCTTTTAAGACAAAAACGGTTAAATATCAGGAAGGATACGTAGTAACCACTACTGTGGAACTAATCAGAAAACAATAAACTCCTAACCTCACCTCAGCTCAACAACATGAGTTAAAAACTTTAGCTAGAACCTGTCATCTAGCAAAAGGAAAAACTCTCAATATTTATGCTAGTGGTAGGTGTGCATTTGGAGCAGTTCATGATTTTGGAATGTTATGGAAAGAAGGACTCCCTTCTTGACCACATCAGGAAATTGACCACATCAGGAACTACAATGAAAAATGGTAAAGAAGTAGATGAACTTTTAGAAGCAAAATTACTATCTGATAAAAATAGCTATAATGAGAATTGAGGCTCACATTCAAAAAACCGAGCCAGAATATAAGGGAAATGCATTAGGTGATCGTTATGCAAAGCAAGCAGCTCAACAAATTAAGCCAACAGCAAAATTTTGTGTCACAAATGAAGAACCCCTTCAGACTTGTCAGAAAGAATTGGCAGAAAGTGAAATCACTTTAAAAGAATTGGCTAAATATCAGTTGTCTGCTTCTGAATTTGAAAAAGATGATTGGCAACAGCAAGGATGAAAACTGAATTCTAACAACAGATTTTGGGACTGCCGCCTGGTCATTTCAGAATCCTTCAAAGAACTTTAATCAGAAGCCTTCACTAAATAACCCATCATGGATTCAAAAAATGAAAGTAATAATGGTCAAATATTGGTGGGGAAATTTTGACTCAGTTGCTGGAAAAACTTATAATACATGCTATACCTGCCTCACACGTAATCCATGAAAACTATTAGGGTGATACCTGGAAAATTAAACCCCTCACAGAACCATTTGAACACTGGCAGGTGGACTTTATTCAACTATTTACATCTGTGAAATAAGCTATGTATTAGAAATAGTTTGTATGTTCTCTTTATGTATTGAAGCATTCCCCTGCCTAAAGGCAGATGCAACTATAGTAGCTAAAAAATTATTAGAAAATGTGTTTCCCACTTTGGGAGTTCCTTGGAGCTTCCTAACAGTCATGGCACGCACTTCACTTGTCAAATAATTAGAAAACTTTGCCAAGTCATCCCCATTCATCAACATTTAACATTGTCCTTACCATCCTCAGTCCTTTTGCAGGGACGAAAGTACATCTTGGATATTAATGTTAAATGTGGCAAAATTATCAGAGACTCTAGACTTACTTTGGCCTAGAGTCCTGCCACTGGCATTAATGGCTGTAAAAGCTAAACTTTCTTTCAAACATTGCTTGATCCCATATGAAATTGTCACCAGCTGTCCTATGCTAGCAGTGGTAGGATTTTCCTGAGTAACACAAACAGAACATTATCCAATATTGTACAGGACTGATGGAATACTGTCAAGGTTATTTTCAACAGGTCCAAGGGGGCTTTTAGTGATCCTCTACTGCCAAAAAAAGAGCCCACTTACCTTATAACCTGCAACCTGGGGCCTTTGTATCTTGGAAGAGACATTAAAGGAAAACCTGCCTTGGATGCCACTGGAAAAACTTTAACTAGTTTTGTTAACTTCTCACAACTGTAGTTAAATTACAGAAAATAGAGCCTTGGATCCATATCTCTCACCTTAAAAACAGGCAGCCCTACCAGAGTGGCTATGTGAAAACTATGATTGACACAAAATTAAAATGAAAAGAAATCAGAAACAGATGACTTGTGAGGTGGACAACTTTCTCAAGATTATAGAACAAGATATATTGGGCTTCATCTTCCTGACTTAACTCTTATAGTTCTAATAGTAATTATTGTCATAAGATTTATAATTCTCCCTTTTCAATGTCTAATTTGTATACATTTTCTACATTACCAAAATGATGCTATTGCTCCCCAGTGTTTGCTTACACACGGACTTGGCTATTCATCCTTATACACAACCCATACAGGCCTTAAGCTCAGCAGAAAATCCTTCTGAGTGTTGGATTTGTCATCATGTTCCTTAAATCAAACAGAATATCTTCTTTTTCCTGTAAATTTCTCCTTTTGGTATGACCCTTTAGGTGTGTGGCTGACTTGGGGGCTCTCCTAATTACAATTACCGTAATTTTTTTTCCCTTTTCCTTTCTTAGAACCTAAAACTCAAATACCCCTAATGCATTTTAGGTAACCAGACTAATGGAAGCTTTTTAGACAATTAAACCAAATCACACAATGTTAACTCACTACTTGGCTTCAAGTAAATTTCATAACAGTAAGTTGTAACCATGTCCAATTTTGCAACCAACAACTCCTGCACCTTGTTTTGGGTAATCATGCAGCCCCTTAGCAAACACACCATCAACTTTTAATTGATGGTTGCCATCATTAGTATAGTAGGCTGTGCTCTGACTTTGCTTAACTTAAGCAAATATTCTTTAAACTGTCCAAGTTGAATTCAAGCAAAAGCCTATCTTTCTTCCTTAAAGAAACTGGATTGCATTTCCATTGTGCACACAGGATTTATCAAACTTTTCCCCCAAATGACCAGTACTTTGTAGATTGGGTAAATGGTTCCCAACCTCCAGCTTCTAAAGACTATAAATGCTTGCCACATTTGAAATACATCAACTCAAAAAAAAATTCTAACCATCTAAATAATCGAGACTTGAACTTTCCCTCTTTTGTTGAGATAACTTTTCCTGATTTAAATGTTTATGAATTAGAATATATCTAATTCATATTAGACAGATATCTCGATCTACCGAACTGTCTTTTAACTATACTTTATCTATGATCCAGCTATGAAAAACCGTTTGGACAAGTTGGTAATACAAAACAGAGAAACACTAAATCTATTGTCAGCAATCCAAGATGGTGTGTGTCTTGATACTTGACAGGTGTTACTTATATATAAATTATTTTGGAATCATAGAAACTAACGTGAAGGTATTTTACTACCTGAAAAGAACACACATGCATACCTGGACTGATTAATTTCTGAAAACGGGAACCTGGTTTAATGGACCCGTAGGAACCTTTTAAGAATTATTTTGGGAGACTTTCTTTTACTAACAATGTGCCCGACTTGTTATATTTGTTGTTTCAAAAGAATAGCCTGATAGAAAACACTTCCACTTGCCTTTTTACATTGGTGAATTAGAGTGAGAAGACCAGAAAAGATGGAACCCTGTATATAAATAGAAGACAAGGGCAAGAAAATCCCAAATGTTTTCTCAAAAGTAAATGCATTGTTGATTTGCCTATTGACTCTTTTGCTAAATGTGTGTTATGGTTTGAAGCTGTGTTAATCAGAAAAGATCATTTTTGTTTTGTTTTGCTTTGTTTTGGTATGAGCAGGCACCAGGAATCGAACCTGGGTCTCCAGCATGGCAGGCGAGAACTCTGTCTGCTGAGCCACCATGGCCCACTCTTTTTCATGAATTTTTTTTTTCCACATCATATACAATTAATGAGTGAGAATTGGTAAAATAAACCCTATCAAGGCGCTTTGGTGCACCTCAGTTTCTTATTCTCATCTTTAGATGTATCCTTTCATGCTCACTGTACCATGTTTCCTAAATGTGTACTTTTTTTTTACTTTATTTTTTTATTATCTGTCTTTCTCATTAGACATAAACTCCGTTAGATTAGGGACCACGTAGCTCAGTGTTTACTGAAATTTTTGACAGTACAGTGGATATACAGGAAATGTTTGTTTAGTGAATGAATACAATTCAACTCTCTGAGCTTCACTGTTTTTCTGTAGCAAAGGTATGAGAGGATGGTTGAATGGGGCTTTGTAATACTAACAGGCTTCTTCATTCAAGATTATTTATTGTTGTTATTCTGATAGCGCAAACCACCTGTCTTTCTGCCAGTGAGGGAAATAGACCTTCTAATATTCTAACATCTATAGTACACACAAAAAATCCTTGTGTGAAAAAATATGTAGGGCATACATAATCATTCTGTAAAAATAAAAGAGCCTAATAGCTGTGGGTTAGTAAGCCAAAGACTTCTTTCGAAGCCATTCACTGAGCCTACCTAATCTACCATCATAGGCTCTATATCTTCAGGCTTGCTCATCATATGAGTTGATCATTTAATTCAACCTTGCAGTGGGCTGCTGAGAGTTTTAAATGAGGATCAAAAGTTCTTATTCTCAGTACTTATTCTAGGATATATAATGTGCTTTTTTCTTAGTGTCCTTTTCTGTGTCCAATTCTACCATCATACATATTTAGAAGGGCATGTGTGGAGAATAATCTAGCTGTCCCAGTTTTAGGGGGAATCTGCATACTTAGATGGCCAAATATGATTGCAGCGTGGGTTAGGGCAGTAGTTCTGAAACTTTAGCATTCATCCTAATTACATGGAGGGCTTGAAGCCCAACCTTAGAGTTTCTGAATCAGTAGTTCAAGAATTCCCATTTCTAACAAGCTCTGGGGTCAAGTTGATGCTGCTGGTCCCCAGTCCACACTTTACAAACCACTGGGGTAGGGAAATGGGTTGTGGAGCCAGGCATAAGCATTCACTTTTGAATGCCAATGACTTTGTACAGACTAGGCCTTCTGTATGGGCTGTCCTGTCCCAATTTTTGTTCCTGGTGTGCTAACTCCACTCAAAATCTAAGTTCCACTCTACATAAATTTCCTTAAGCACCATACATATTTAACTGAAAACTCCTTGATTTTGTCCTCATAGATATTTCTAGCCAATTTCTATATATTTGAAAATTATTTAGAGAAGTTTTAGGTTAACAGAACAATCACACAGAAACTACAGAATTCCAATATACCCCCTTTACACATGTGGCTTGTCCTACGATTAACATTTTCCTTTAGTGTGGTATGTTTGTTATAATAAATGAAATTATAATATTATTATTATGCTGTTGGAGATTTAATCATGTGCCCCACAAAAGGAAGGACCCAACCCCTAGTCCTGTGGGTGTGAACCCATTTGTAAATAGGACCTTTCAAGATGTTATCAGTTAAGGTGTGCCCAAATTGAATGAGAGTGAGGCTTAAGCCAATATGGTTGAAGTCCTTATAAGTAAAGGAATTTGGACATGAGAAGGGAAGCCATGGGAGTAGGCAGAAGCTGGAAGTCATGGAATCTGGAAGAGAAAGGAGAAGATGCTGCATGTACATTGCCATGTAGTAGAAAAGCTAAGGGACCCCCAAATTACCAGCCAGCCAGAAGATACCAAACCTGTGAGGAAGCAAGTTTCCTAGCATCTGAAACCTTGAGCCAATAAATTTCTGTTGTAAATGCCAACCCATTGTATGGTATTTGTTTGGTAGCTGGAAATTAAGGTATACAGTATTAACTACATGTTAACTATATTCCATACTTTATGCTAGGATTTACTCCATAGTGTAAACTTTGGAGTCCTAGGTCTTTAAAATTTTTCATTCTGGTAACATATGTACAAGCTAAAATTTCCCCCTTTTAACCACAGTAAATATTCAGTTTAACGCTGTTAATTACATTAACAATAGCGTGCTACCCTCACTATCATCCATTACTGAAACTTCATTCACTCCAAACAGAAACAGTGTACAAAATAAGCATTAATTCTCCATTCCTTAAAGTACATCAGTCCTCATACTCTATATTCTAATTTCTGACTTGATGACTTTGCATATTGTATTTATTTAATATTAGTGAGATGATACAATTCTTATCCTTCTGCCCTATTTTATTCAACATGGTGTCTTTAAGGTTCATCCATGTTTTTGCAATTATCAGAACTTCAATATTTTTATGGCTGAATAATATTTCATTATATATATCTAATACATTCATCTGTTGATGGACACTTGGGTTGCTGTTAATTAACTTTGGGTATTTACTTAGAAGTGGGTTTGCCTGATGATATGGTTATTTTATGTTTAACTTTCTGAGGAATCGCCAAATCACATCAGCTGCACAATTTTACATTCCAACCAACAATAAATGATTCTTCCTATTTATCCACATTCTCTCCAATACTTGCTATTTTCATGCTTTTTAAAACAGTAGACAAAATGGTTGGTGAGAAATGGTATCTCATTGTGGTTTTGATTTGCATTTGCCTAACAGCTAATGATGTGGAGAGTCTTTTCACATGCTTATTGGCACTCTTGTCAAAAATCAGTTGGCTGTAGATGTGAAGATTTAATTCTGAATTCTTGATTCCACTCCATTGGTTTATCTCTGTCCTTGTGCCCTGTGTTATTTTGAATCCTGTGGTTTGCAAAAAGTTTTAAAATAAGGAAGTTTGAATCTTCTAATATGCTCTTGGATTCAATTTGTTAGACTTTTTTTGAGAATTCTTGTGTCTATATTCTTAAGGAGTGTTGGTCTATAATTTTCTTGTGGTATCTTTATCTGGCTTTGGTATTAGGGTGGAGCTGGCCTCATAAGATGTTAAGAAATGCTCCCTTCTCTTTAAGTTTTTGGAAGAGTTTGGGCAGACTTGGTATTAATTCTCCTTGGAATATTTGGTAAATTTTACCTGTGGAGCCATCTGGTCCTGGGCTTTACTTTGTTGTGATGTTTTTGATTACCGATTCAATATCTTTACTAGTTATTAGTCTGTTGAAATCTTCTATTTCTTAAGTTGGTATAGGTAGTTTGGTTTTTTCTATGAATTTGTCCATTTCAACTAGGTTATCTAATTTGTTGGAATAGAATTGTACATAGTATTCTTCTATAATCTATTTCATTTCTGATTTTAGTTATTTGCATCCTTTTTTTCTTCATCAGTCTAGATAAAAGTTTGTCAATTGTATTGACTTTTTCAAAGAACCAATTTTGGTTTCTTTGGTATTTCTGTTTGTTTTTTTTTTTAATAGTCTATTTCATTTACCTCCATTCTAATCTTTGTTACTACCTTACTTTTACTCAGTATCAGTTTAATCCACTCTTCTTTTTCTAGATCCTCCAGTTGCAAGGTTAAATCTCTGATTTGGGATTTATCTTATTTTTTGAAGTCAGAATTTAGAGTTATAAATTTTCCTCTCAGTTCTGCCTTTACTGCATCCCATAAGTTTTGTTATGTTGTGTTTTCATTTTCCTTTGCCTCAAGATATTTCCTAATCCCCTTCATAATTTCCTCTTTGTCTCCTGTGTCATTTAGGAGTGTTTAGTTAATTTCCAAATATTTGTGAATTTTCCTGTTTTCCCTCTACTATTGATTTATAGTTTCATCCCATTGTGGTTAGAGAAAACACATTGTATGACTAAAATAATTTTGAACTTTTTGAAACTTGCTTTGTGATCTAACATATAGTCTGTACTGAAGAATGATTGTTCTGAACTAGAAAAGAATGTGTATTCTGCTGCTGTTGGATGATGTGTTCTATATATGTCAGTAAGGTCTAATTGGTTTACAGTCCTGTTCATCTTTTATTCCTTATTGATCTTCTGTCTTGATGTCCTGTCCATTATTGAAAGTGGTCTTCTTATGTCTCCTACTATTAATGTAGAAGTGTCTATTCTTCCTTCTATTGTCAATATTTGCTTTATATATTCTGGGGTGCTGCCTTTAGGTGCATACATATTTATAACCGTTGTCTTCTTGTTGAGTTGGTCCTTTTACCATGATATTGGGACCTTCTTTGAGTCTTAAATATGGACTTAAAAAATTTGGTTAAATCCAAAACTATTTGCCATGCTAAACACCATCAGCTTTGGGTAAAGCTATCTATGTATATTTCTTAAAGAAACAAGATAAATCTATAATAACTAAAACTCAGCTACCAAAATTGTGAGGAGGGTGGTGAAGGAGATAAGTAATGTGTGCAAATGTCCTCATGGATTTGATAGAATAAGAAAGGAGAAGTATATGTTCCTTATTTAAAGTTATGATGCTTGCTACCAGAAACAGTTACAAACATGAAAGTTTAAATATGCTTACCCCTGCGAAATGGGAAA
Organism: Myrmecophaga tridactyla; assembly: GCA_004026745.1. NCBI lineage: Eukaryota > Metazoa > Chordata > Mammalia > Pilosa > Myrmecophagidae > Myrmecophaga > Myrmecophaga tridactyla. The sequence continues at coordinate 96,289 of PVIY010004754.1, forward strand.
GAGATAAGGGGGAAATGGGAAATGATATTTTTGCTCCTCATTTTCATCTCACTGCACTAATATCTTATGTGGTGGTTAAGAGCTGAGACTGCAGCTAGTCTGCCGAGGCTCAGACTGCAGTTTCTATCACCGCAGTCTGTGTGGCCGTGGTCAATTGATTAAACATTTTTGTGTCTCAGTCTCCTCTTCTATAAATTTGAAAAATCATAGTACTTTTATCATAGGGTTGCTATTAGGACATAATACACTCATATCTGAAAAAGTGGCTAGAACATTGCTTGGCATTTAGTAGTTACTATGGAAGTGTTAAATAAAAATACAAATAAATATCATTTGCATGTATAATGGCAAAAGCTTTTTCATGATAATACATAGTAAAAAGTTTAAAATAACATTAGTTTCTAGTGCAAAAAAAATCCCTGCTTTGAGACATTGAAAATACTATATTTAGCATGGCATGTGATGCATTAAATTGCCAAACTTTCTAAAGATTTTTTCTTTTAAGATGAAAAATTTAAAAAGGAAATAGATATAGATTTTGAAGAACTTACTTTATTGGAATAAAATACGGAATATAATATTTGATATTAAGAACAAAAGAGAATTGAAATTTTAGCACTTTCTGAATTAGTTTTAATTTTGCTAGGAATTGAAAAGGGATTCCCTATTTTTTAAGTCTAATTATTCAGTATGCCAAATAACGTGCTTATTTTTCTTATGTTTTAAGAAACTTCAGCCATCAGAAATTGTTGATCCAACATGCAAAAAAAGGACTCTTGAATCTTGAGTTCTTAACTTCATTCCACATCAAACTTACCATTTGATATCGTATTGACTTGATATGGGCCTCCAAATCCTTTTCTGGAAAGAAAGGAAAATTAAGAAAATCATCTCTTAACTTCAATGTTTTACCCACTCATTGATCATGAGTTCAATGTGCAATAGGAATGGGTCTCATCCTGTGGTATTTCACAGTAATTAAGTTTGTAAAATATAGGCAATTCAAGTTTACAAATGTGAATATTATAAAGTTCATTTATATGTCAGAGAATATAAAGGTCAAAAAGAACCTTAGGGCCCATCACTTCCCACTCCATCATTTGTGTAAACCCTTCTGCAGCATCCTTATCACTGGCATATGGTCATTCGTCCTTTGGGTAAAAATGTCAGATAATTAGAATCTCAGTAATCCAAAGTAAATCCATTTGCTTCTGAACAGCTGTAGTAGTTATTAATTTTTCTTATTTTAAACTGTTTCTTTATATTCATCTGTTCTTACTAAAAGTATTTAACACATAATATGTAAAAGGCATTGAAGCCACATTACTTACAGTTTAATGGAGAAGACAGGATGATTAAATAATATTACAAATATGTTATAAATTGAGATTAGTGTTAAAAGAAAAAAAAAGAAATTGTTATTAATGTTTAACTGGGGAATCTGATGTCCCCAAGAGGCTTACAAAAACATGCCTAAAAAAGTATATTTCCTTGACATAATGGTCAAACATATGGTTATTTAAGACATTTCCAGGTTCTGTTGCCCCATAGACCTTTTGAACAACTAGCAAAAACTGTTAGAGCCATCCTCCTCAAATGTCTGGAAAATAGTTAAAGGGTTGCGCTAACTGGGCAAATGCCAAATCCAGAAAATGCAGTTTAAAATATGTAGCAGGTGGGGTCAAGGGTAGCTCAGTGGTAGCATTCTTGCCTGCCATGCGGGAGACCAGGGTTTGATTCACAGTCCATGTGCTTCCCCCCAAAAAACAAACAAACAAGCAAAACAAACAAAAAAACAAACAAAAATTCAACAAAAGGTGCTGCAATAACGGGATGCTCACATGGACAAATAATGAAATGTGACCCTGCCATACGGTACACAAAAAAAAAGGTAGGGGGTACTTGTGGCACATTTGTTGGGACCTCCCCACACCTGGCGGAGTGTAGATTGTGCTCCCAATGTGAGTTCCTGGTGAGGGAGCAGTTAGCCCCTATGTGCATACTGGGGTGCCTGCATATCATGCCAGTCTATCAGATGGCAGCCTGAAAGACTGAACCAGAATAACCATCTCTGAATGGATTTAAATCTCTTCTTATTATAAGACAGAAAGAAGTCAGATTAGCACAGGCTCAGAGTATTAAAGATCTAATATGTCTAATATGCTTCAGGAATCATTTTCACTAATTAAACCTAAAATAAATTCCTCAGGTTTCCATAGATGGGTGGAATTGTCTTTAATTATCTAGTCTGGAAAAGGCCAAGGATATTATATGAGGACAAATGAGATCAATTAAATTTTATGTATCATTACTTCATTAAGAAATAGGGAAAATGTCAGATATATTCTCATTTTAGGAGAACATTTTTTTTCCTAGTACTGAAACAATACTATTTTTCAGTTAACCTTTGCCCCCCCAAATTGTTTTATTTGTTAACAACTATCAAAGCATTTCTTACTAGAGTGATGGCATAATGGTGAAGCATCCCTGCATCAGGCATATAGAAACTACAGATTATATGACATTAAAATCCCCATAGAAAAATAGACATCTGCAACCTCATCTATATAAACTTCTTTAAGTATAATTTTATTTTCAAGAAGCTACAGTGATTAAGAACAATAGAAGGCAAAGGGTGTTATTCATGTAGAAAATAGACGCAATTAAATATGAGTTTGAAAAAACAAAAGTGTCAATTGAAACAAAGGTGCAATATAAATAAGCTTATTTATTTGAATGAGATGGGAATCTTAAATTTCCTGACCTTGGGAAAACAATTTTGAATAAATGTTAAGAAAAAGAGTAAAGAAAATATTATGAAGCTTCTTTTAAACATCAATATGAATCTAATGGAGGGTAATAGGTAATCAAACAAATCAATACCATATTCTCTTCTTACTTTGATCTGTCTTTTCCTGCTAACATCTTTTGTCAAAGGAAAATTGATATTTACATCTGATTATACTATTGGATCCTCCTATTTAAAAGGCTTCAGTGGTTCCTCACTGCTTATATAATAAATGTTAAGCTGCAAAGACATTTGCTCTTCCTGTTTTATTTCCTAGTTTCAAATTCTCTGTATCACCAATAAGACATATACTCAGAACACTAGACAACCCATAGAATTTGAACAGAGCCTCTGCTTTCCTGAGCTACATGCATCTGTGTTCCCACTCTGCTTTGACTTCAGCCTTCAAGCCCAGGACAAATGCCACCATTGTTTGACTGCTTGGATAAATTAATCACTCTCTACACTGTGATCCCAAACCACATTATTGAACCGAATATATTGTTTTAAGGATATTTCTGTTTCTGTTAGTGATACTAATCTGAAAATTCTACAGAGTGCATGTATGCTATTTTAATCATCTTTGCCACTGCTACTCAAGCACTATAGAAATTCTATAATTTTTTTATGGATGAAGACTGATGACATAATCACTGAGCTATTTCTTTACTGTTCTCTGTCCAAAAAGACCAGTTCTGTGTGTATTTGTTTGTATTTCTTTTGAGTAGTCTGCTTAAATTTTTATTAATGGATATCTAGGACACTGATAAAGATCTACTAATGTGTAATGTTAAAAGCTAAATTTGAATATCCATCTGGCTTTTCTTTTTAAGCAATACCTGTCAAGTTTTGTAATTTAATGTTAATTAAGGAATCAGATGCATAAAGAGTTTATGCAATCATTTTTCTCTTT
>PVIY010004755.1:0-29805 GCA_004026745.1 Myrmecophaga tridactyla
TCAAAAAAAGATTACAACACACACACACACACACACACACATACACACAGGAAGTGATGAACCAGGCAAAGGAGAAGATTAAAGCATTAGAAGCCATGAATGAGGAGGACCACACCTGGGATATAGCAGAAAAAGACTATAATAAATTGTTCCTAAATATGTTTAAAGAGCTAATGGAAAAATATGAACAACAAACTAAAGAAAACCAGAAAAATGATATATGAACATAACGAGAATATCAATATAGAGATGAAAATTATGAAAAGGCACAAAACAGAAGTGAAAACCATGGTAATAGAAATTTAAAATTCCCTAGAAAGATTCATCAGCAGATTGGAGCTGGCAGAGGAAAGAATCAGAAAATAAGACAATAGAAATCATTCAGTCAGAGGAGCAGAAAGAAGATAGAATGAAAAAACGTGAATAGAGCCTGAGGAAACTGTGCAATCCCATCAATCATAATAATATACATATTATAGGAGCTCCAGAAGGAGAAGAAAGAGCGAAAGAGGCAGAGAGAATATTCAAAGAAACAATGGCTGGAAACTTCCCAAATTTAACCAAAGACTAGAATATACACATCCGAGAGACTTAATGAACTCTGAATGACATAAACCCAAGTAGACCCACACTGTGGCATATTATAATCAAACTATTGAATGCCAAGATAGAGAGAATTCTGAAAGCCACAAGAGAGTGGGACATACAAGGGAAGGTCAATAAGATTAAGTACCGATATCTGATTAGAAATCATGAAAGCAAGAAGGCAATTAGATGATATATTTAAAGTGCTGAAAGCAAACTGCCAACCAAGAATTCTGTATCTAAAAAAGCTGTCTTTCAAAAATATGATAAAGAGGGACTTCTGGGAAGATGGTAGGATAGGGAATTTCAGGACTCATTTCTCCACCAAAAACACCAAGAGGGGGCAGGCCACGGTGGCTCAGCAGGCAAGAATGCTTGCCTGCCATGCCAGAGGACCCAGGTTCGATTCCTGATGCCTGCCCATGTAAAAAAAAAATTAAAAAAAAACACCAAGAGGACAGGCAGAAACCACCCAAAGCAGTAGTTCTGGGGCTTGGGAGACCAGGAGAATACTGTGCAGAATCCAGGGAAGAGTAGGACAAAGACACTGAAGAATTGCAGTCAGTGAGTCACTTGGCGACAGAGCCTGCTGCCAATTCCTCACCCTCAAGGCAAACACTTTCTGGTCAACCAGATCCCTGACTGGCAAGCTGCTGTGGAAGAAGATGGCTAGAGAAACCATCCTTCCCAGGAACAGAAGGGGATGACACAGTTCTAATCCAGCTGTTCAGTGGTGAATTTGGATCACTGGGTCCTGCAGCCTTGGCCCTTTTGGGACAGGTGCCCACCATGCCATTGTTTCAACCCCATCAATAGTGGAAGGGACAGAAGGCTAAAACCACCCAGCCTTTGTAGGGTGCAGGGAATAGGATAGCAAAGAGCACCATCTGCTGGACAGGCTAGGATAGTGCAGTCTTGGGAAGCTGCTTCCCTGGTCCTCTCCCTAGGGTACTTTGGAACTGTTCTGCATTCCCTGTTGTGTCCCTGGCCCTGTTTTGGCTGAGAAATACTGATGAATGAAGTAAAAGAGCTTTAACATGAACCCAATCAAGAACAAAATCCTAGACAAAAGAGGAAAACCAATGTTCAGAATAATCTCATCAATATCACCAGATGCCCAGATACCAGCAAAAATTTACAAGCCAGACTAAGAAATAAGAATATATGGCGCAGTCAAAGGAATAAATTAAAAAGTCAGAGAAGATACAAAATTTGGAATAACTAATTAAGAATGTTTAAACAAATCTCCTAAATCAGTTCAAGGAAATGAAGGAAAACATGGCTAAAGATATAAAGGATATTAATAACACTGGGTGAACATAAAGAAGAATTTGAAAGCATGCGAAGTAAAAATGACAGAACTTATGGTAATGAAAGGCACAATAGGTGAGCTTACGAAACATTAGAGGCATACAGCAGCAGATTTGAGCAAGCAGAAGAAAGGATCCATGACATACAAGACAGGACATCGGAAATGAACAGACAAAAGAGCAGATAGAGAAAATAATAGAAAAAAATGAGCAGGGTTTCAGGGAACTGGATGACAAAACAAAGTGTACAAACATATGTATCATGGATGTCCCAGGAGAAGAAGAGAAGGGAAAAGGGAAAGGAAGAATATTCAAGGAAATAATGCCCCCCAAATTTCCAGCTCTTATGAAAGATATAAATATACATATCCAAGAAACAAAATAAAACCACAGCAATGAAAGAGAACATCTGTATGCCCAGAAATTAGAAAACATAGAGGAAATGGACAACTTCCAAGAAACACACAAACAACCTACACTGTCTATAGAAGAAAAGAAGACCTCAGCAAACCAGTCACAGGTAAAGAGATTGACTCAGTCATCAAAAACCTCCCAAAAAAGAAAACCTTAAGACCAGATGGTCTCAGAGGTAAATACTACAAATCTTTCCAAGAAAAATTAATACCAACCATGCTCAAACTCTTCCAAAAATATTGAAGAGGAAGAAACACTACATAACTCATTCTATGAAGCTAATATTAAAGCCAGATAAAGATACTACAAGAAAAGAACATTACAGATCAATCTCTCTAATGAATATAGATGCAAAAATTCTCCACAAAATATTACAAACTGAATCCAACAGCACATTAAAATAATTGAACACTATGATTAAGTAGGTTTTATTCTAGGTATGCATAGGTGGTTTGACACAAGAAAACCAATTAATATAATACACCACACTAACAAATCAAAGAGGTAAAACTACATGATCACATCAGTTGGCACAGAAAAAGCATTTGGCAAAATCCAGCACCCTTTCTTAATAAAAACACTTTGAAAGATAGGAATAGAGGAAAAATTTCTGATCATGATAACGGGTGAATATGAAAAACCCATGTCTGAGATCATACTCAATGGTGAGACCGAAAGCTTTCCCTCTAAGATCAGTAACTAGACAAGGATGCCATACTACTCCAATTCACCATCAGGCTAGAAGTTCTAGGTAGCGCAATTAGGCAAAAGAGGAAATAAAAGGCATTCACATTGGAAAGGTAGAAGTAAAAAATTCACTATTTGCAAATGATTTGATACTATACCTAGAAAGCCCCCAAAAATCTACAACAAAGCTACTAGAGCTAATAAACAAGTTCATGAAAGTGTTGATACAAGATCAACACCCAAAAATCAGTAGTGTTTCTACACAAGAGTAATGAACAATTTGAGGAGGAAATCAAGGAAAAATTCCATTTACAATTGCCATTAAAAGAATCAAATATTTAGGAATAAATTTAACCAGGAATGCAAATGACCTGTATTTGTAAGATTACAAAACATTGCTAAAAGAAATCAAAGACTATTTAAATAAATGGAAGGAAATTCTGTGTTCATGGGTTGGAAGATTAAATATCGTTAAGATGTCAACTGTACTCAAATTTACATATTAAATGCTATCCCAATAAAAATTCCAATGGCTGACTTTGAAGAAATAAAAAAAGCCAATGATAAAATTTATTTAGACATGTATGTGACAGGAACTATTTAAAAAGTTGAAAAAGGGATCAGACTTTGACTAGAGATATGAATGACGCTGATCTTGGATAGGACTAAGAATACGGGGTAAAGGATGATATCATCCATATTTTAAAACTTCAACTTCTGTGTGTGAGACCAAGGAGAGAGATGTTTATTTGTTACAAAATGTATATTTATATTTTATTTAGGTAGCACTTAATTTAATTTGTACGGTCAATTAAGTTGAACACAGTAAGTACATGGAATTTCGAATAGGGCCTGAGATTTTGCTGGTTTGTCTAGGTTAGCAAAGATGCCCTGTGTGTTGGTTTGAAAGGATGTATGTACCCTAGAAAAGCCATGTTTTAATCCTAATCCCATTTTGTAAAAGCAGCCGTTTCTTCTAATCTGTATCCAATACTATAGGTGGGAAATTTGATTACGTTATCTCCACAGAGATGTGACTCAATCAATTGTATTAAGCTTGATTAGATGGAGACATGTCTCCACCCATTCCAGATAGGTCTTGATTACTTTACTGGAATCCTTTAAAAGAGGAAGCATTTTGGAAAAGGTTTGAGATCTGAGAAAGCCACCAGAATGATGAGAATGACAACACAGCCACGAGAGGAGAGAATGACGAGAGCCAGAGATCCTTAGAGATGAAGAAGGAATACGTCCCCAGGGGAGCTTCATGAAAAAAGAAGCCTGAAAAGAAAGCTAGAGGAAAATGCCCTTTTCACCATGTGCCTTTCCATTTGAGAGAGAAACCCTGAACTTCATCGGCCTTCCTTGAGTGAAGGTAACCTCTTGGTGCCTTAATTTGGACATTTTTACAGCCTTGCTTTAATGTGGACATTTTCAAGTCTTAGAATTGTAAACGTGTAACTTATTAAATTCCCCTTTTAAAAAGCCATTCTATTTCTGGTATGTTGCATTTCGGCAGCTAACTAATTAGAACACCCTGATATATCCCAGAGTAATTTGGGCAGTGAATAAAGTATTTGCAAAGTCCCCTTGGGGGACTGGGGAGAAAGGAGCAAATATTCAAGTTCCCTATTTGGAAGATTTCTGATATCATCACAGGAAGTGGGGACCACCAAATCAATAGACCAAGTCCTCAGTCTTGGAGTTCACCCCTGGGAAACTTATTCTTGCAAAGGAGAAGCTAAGCCTACTTAAAATTAGGCCTGAGAGTCACCCCCAGAGAACCTCTTTCATTGCCAGATGTGGCCTCTCTCTCTAAGCCAACCCAGCAGGTGAGCTCACTGCCCTCTCCCCTACGTGAGACATGATTCCCAGGGGTGTAAATCTCCCTGGCAATGTGGGACAGGATTCCCAGGAAGAGTCAGGACCCCGCATCATGGGATTGACAATGCCTTCTTGACCAAAAGAGGGGAGAGAGAAATGAGACATAATAGTTTCACTCCAAAGTAACTGGTATGTGTTTTGTTGAAGTGAAAAAAATCAGAACTCAACCGAAAAGGAAAATGTATCAAACATTTTCAAATTAAATGATTTCAAAAGGAAGAGGTTATTTTTTGTTGTATGTTGTTTTAAATCCCAAGCAGGATAGTTATTGTAAGTTAGAGCTTTTGTTGTTCTTCTCTTGTAAAATCTTAGTCACCTTATGTTTTAAACGTCTTGGTGCATTTTAAAAATCCTAACTGGTGATTAGAAATCTTTGACAATAGGACTTCACTTTGGATTCTATACTTAAGAGGCAAAATTGCATCTCACTTTTGGGGAGCTTAGCTCTACGAGAAGCACATTATATGTTTTATCTAAGGAGGAAGCTGATACTTTGCAAAGTAATCCCTCTATCTTGTTTGCTTTTAATTCTACCTGTGTGGAATGTGGCTAGTGAAAAACAATAGCTGTAGTTAGAAACACATATATAATTATTAAACCTTCCAAGATGGTTTACAGAGGGGGAAAGCTGTACTTTTAGAAAAAGAATTCAAGATATTTTCAAATATTTTACTCTTCATCCTCTTCTTCCATTGGGACTGCTATGACCATATTCTGTACCATGGAAAGTTTTAAATTGGCCAAGTTTTTGTTTCAGCAAGTTGTTAGGTAAAAGGCTATAAATTATGCATAAGTTAAGAGTACTTTGAGGAAGAATCTGTACTCAAAGTTGTTTCTGTATGTTTAAATGCTTAGCTTTATTTTTTAATAAAGTGCCACAGCTCCCATATTTGTGTATAATCTTATTGATCAGATGTTTTAAATTATTTAAAACACAATATTAAAATAATTGTTTTATTATAAGAATAAAAAAAGTTTCAGTGGCTGAGAGATTTCAAACAGAGTCAAGAGGTTACCCTGGAGGCTATTCTTGTGCATTATATAGATAATTATTTTTAGTTTATGGTGTATTGGAGCAGCTGTAGGGAAGGACCTGAAACTGTTGAGCTGTGTTCCAGTAGCCTTGATTCTTGAAGATGATTGTATAAAGATATAACTTTTACAGTGACTGTGTGATTGTGAAAACCTTGTGTCTCATGCAACTTTTATCCAGGCTATGGACAGATGAGTGAAAAAAATGGATAGAGAATAAATAATAGTGGGGATAAGGGGTAAAATAATTGTGGTAGATTGGAAATATTAGTGAGCAATGAGAGGGAGGGGTGAGGGGTAAGGGATGTATAAGTTTTTTTCTTTTTTCTTTTTATTTCTTTTTCTGGAGTGATGCAAATATTCTAAAAAAATGATCATGGTGATGAAAACACATGTGATGATATTGTGAACCACTGATTGTACATCATGTATGGAGTGTAAGTGTGTGAAGATGTGTCAATAAAAATAAATGTATATTTATTATATATACATATGTATGAAGTGTTTGTGGCCCAAATAGCCAAAAACATCTTGAAAAAGAAGAACAAAGTTGGAGGACTCAAACTGCCTGACTTGAAAGCATATTGCAAAGTTACATACATCAAAACAGCATGGCACTGGCATAAAAATAGACTTATTGATCAATGGAACCAAATTGACAGTTCAGAAATATACCTGCACATTTCTAGTCAATTGATTTTTTTGTTTTGCTTAACAATGGAAATGTATTAGCTTACAGTTTTGAAGCTGATAAATGTCCAAATCAAGGTGGTGCTGAGAAAAATGTCAAAATCGTGGTAATGCTTTTTTCCAGAAGACCATTTGCTGGTGATCCTCGACTATTCTGCCCCATGGCAAGGCACATGATGACATCTGCTAGTCTCTCCCTTCTTTTTTGGGATTTCTTGCTTTCAGCTTCTAGCTTACATGGCTCTCTCTCTCTAACTCTCTCTCTTCATTCTGTTTATAAAGTATTCCAGAATAGGATTAAGACTCAATGTGAGTGAGGTGAATCACACCTTAACTGAATTAGCCTCCTCAAAAGATCCTACTTACAATGGGTCCACACCCAGAGGAATAGTTTAAGAACATGCCTTTCTGGGATACACATAGTTTCTAACAGCCACACCTGGATTGTCTTTTTCATTGTTTTATCTGTTCCCTAACAAGATCTAGGACTTAAGGGTCATGCAACAAATGTTTTTTGGATAAATAAAAATATTCTAATTAGAACTCTTCCCATGAAGATTGAAAAGATCAAGTCATGGTCAGTTGTTTTTGACAAAGCTGCCAAGTCCACTCAGCTGGGACAGAACAGTCCATTCCTCTGGGTGTGGACCCATTGTAAGTAGGATCTTTTGAGGAGGCTAATTCAGTTAAGGTGTGATTCACCTCACTCACATTGAGTCTTACTCCTATTCTGGAATACTTTATAAACAGAATGATGAGAGAGAGTTAGAGAGAGAGAGCCATGTAATTTATGTGAATTTATCTCAATAAACGGTGCTTGTAGAACTGATCTTCCATGTCCAAAAGGGTGCAAGGGGACCCTTATCTTATGCCTTACACAAAAATTAACCTAAAATTCATCAAAGAACTAAATGTAAGAGACAGGACCATAAAGCTCCTCGAAGAAAATATAGGGAAACATCCTCAAGATCATATGTTAAGTGGTGGTTTCTTAGAATTGACACCCAGAGCACAAGCAGTGAAAGAAAAAATAGATAAATGGGACCTCCTCAAAACTGAGCACTTTTATGCATCAAAGTATTTTGTCCAAAAGGTGGAAAGGCAACCTACTCAATGGGAGAAAATATTTGGAAATCACATATCCAATAAGAGTTTAATATCCAGAATATAAAAAGAAATCCTACAATTCTACAATAAAAAGACCAACACCCCATTTTAAAAATGGGCAAAAGACTTGAATAGACATTTTTCCAAAGAGAAAATGCAAACGGCTAAAAAGCACATGAAAAGATGTTCAACATCACTAGCTGTTAAGGAAATGCAAATCAAAACCACAATGAGGTAGCATTTCACATCTGTTAGAAGGGCCACTAGTAAACAAACAGAAAATCACAAGTGTTGGAAAGGACGTGGAGAGCTAGGAACAGTTATTCATTTTTTCTGAGAATGTAAACAAGTATACAGCTGCTGTGAAAGACAGTTTTGAAGTTCCTCAGGAAGCTAAGTATAGAACTGCCAAAAGATCCGGCAATCTTGCTGTTAGGTATATAAACAGAAAAAGTGAAAGCAGGGAAGTGAACAGACATTTACACACCAAGGTTCATAGTGGCTTTATTCACAATTGCCAAAAGATGGAAGCAATCCAAGTGTCCATCAACTGATGAAGGGTAAACAAATAAGAAGGAATGAGGTCATGATGCATGCGACAAAATGGATGAACCTTGATGATATTATGTTGAGTGAAGTAAGTCAGAAGCATAGGACAAATATTGTATGTTCTCATTAACATGAGCTCATTATAGTAAGTAAACTCATAGAGTCAAAGTCTAGAATATAGAAACATGCTTAATTTTTGCAGAATTTTAAATTCGGTTGCATATAAATGTTTGGAAGTGTATAGAGGTGTTGGTAGCACATTATGGTGAGTGTAATTAACAGCACTGAATTATGTGTGTGATTGTGATTGAAAGAGGAAGTCTAGAGTCGTGTCTAGGACGAGTCTAGGACACTAGAAGGAAAGCTGGAGGATAAAACATGGGGCTGTATGACACAGTGAACCCTGTGGTGGATGACTGTGATTAATTGTACAAATATTAAAATGTTCTTGCATGGACTAGAACAAATATACATCACTATCACATGGAGTAAATAGTAAAGTAGTATATGGTAAAAAAAAAAATGCACCAATGTAAATTATGGACTATAGTTAACAGTAATATTTTAATATTCTTTCCTCATTTCATCATACATTTCATATGATAAATGTACCGTATCAATTCTAAGGTCAATAACAGGATGAGATAAGGGGTATCGGGTTTATCTTTTTGGAGCAATGAAAATGTTCCAAAGTTGTCTGTGATGATGAATGTACAACTCTGTAATTATACATGAGCCGTTGATTATATAATTTCAATTGACTGTATGGTGTGTGAATTTATCTCAGTAAAATTACTTTTAAAAAAATGAGGGAGAGGGCGGGCCACGGTGGCTCAGCAGGCAAGGACGCTTGCCTGCCATGCCAGAGGACCCGGGTTCGATTCCCGGTGCCTGCCCACGTTAAAAAAAAAAAAAAAATGAGGGAGAGATTAAGACTTCCCCAGAAAAGCAAAAGCTGAGAGAGTTTGTCACTACTAGAGTGACTCCACAACAAATGCTACAGAGAGTTCTGCAGTCTGAAATACAAGAACAATAGACAATGGATTAAAGCCACATGAAAAAACAATGATCCCTAGTAAGGGTAATGATAGGGGTAAATATAAACCCCAGTACTATTGTACTTTTGGTTTGTAACTCCTCTTTTTAATTACCACACGATCTAAAAGGCAAATGTGTAAAATATAATGAGAAATCAGTGGTTTGGGATTTAATGAATAGGCATGTAATTTATGACAAGAATTACATAAAGGTGTGGGGCAGAGGGGTACAGAAACATATTTGTGTATACAATAAGTGTTAAGTTCATTTCAAAGCAAACAAGATTGTTATAGATTGAGGATGTTACATTTAAATTATGAAAACTACATGGAAATTAGAATATGCAAACTCATAGAGATTGAAAGTAGAGTAAAGGTTGCCAGAGGCAGGGAGCGGAGGGTATAGGATATTGATGCCTAATGGGTGTAGAGTTTCTGTTTGGGAGGATGGGAAAGTTTTGGTAAAAGACAGTGGTGAGGGTACCATAATATAGTAAACATAATCCAACTCAATAGTATGCTTCAGAGTGGTTGAGATGGGAAAGTTTATGTTGTATATATTTTCCCACAGTTGAAAGAAAAAATCTATTAAAGAGATAATGACAATTAAATACAAGAAATGATTCTGGACAGAATTTTAAAGGGTTGGAGAGGAGGCTCAGAAGGACATTATGGGAACACTCGTCGATTGCTGGTGGCAATGTAAAATGGTGCAGCTGCTGTGGAAGACAGTTTTGCAGTTCGTCAGAAAGCTTAAGGATAAATCCAGAATATGAGCCAGCAATCCCACTACTCAGTATATACCTAAAAGAATTGAAAGCAGGAACTTGAGCAGATATTTGCACACTGCTGTCCATAGCAGCATTATTCACAATTGCCAATAGATGGAAGCAACCCAAGTGTCCATCAGCCAATGAATGGATATATAAAATGTAGTATATACATACAATGGAATGTTATTCAGCTGTAACAAAGAATGAAGTCCTGACACATGTGACAACATGCATGAACCTTGAAGACATCATGCTGAGTGACATAAGACACAAAAGGACAAATATATGAACACACTAATATGAAACAATTAGATAAGCAAACTGATAGAATAAGGAGCTAGAATATGGGTTACCAGGGGACAGAGTGGGGATAGGGAATGGGAAGTTGAGACTTACAAAGTGCAGTGTACCTATTTGGAATGATGGAAATATTTTGGTAAAGGGTGGTGGTGATGGTGGCACAACTTTGTGAATGCAATTAACAGCTCTGAAGTATATATATATCAATATGATTAAAAGAAAATGTTAATTGTATGTATAGTAAAAGAATTTTAAAAATTTTTGATTCCATGGAATGACAGTACACAAACAGCGAACCCTAAGTTAAAAATGGACTATAGTTAATAGTACAGTTATAAAAATGTGCTATCTCATCAGTTATAACAAAGTTCCACATCACTGAAAGGTGTTAATGGTAGGGTGGTGTATGGGAATATTGTATGTTATGCATGATGATTCTGTAAAGCCACAACTTCTCTAAAAAAAGGAAAAAAGAACGTTATTGGGACATATGAAAAACTGGAATATAGGCTATAAGTGTTAAATGAACGTTAAATTTCTCGAACTTGATAACTGTAGTTAAGATGGATACACAAATGAATATCCTTGTTCTTAGGAAATGTATATGGCAGTGAAGTGTCCAAAGAGCATGATGTATACAATCTACATTCCAGTGTTCAGAAAATTGATAGATAGAAAGAGAGACAGATAGATGATAGATAGGTAGAATGATAATGCAAATGTGGCAAAATAGTAAAATTGGTGGATCTAGATATCTGGGTTCTCTGTGGGGTTTGTATTATTTTTGTTACTGTCCTGTAAGTTTGGAAATATTTCAAAGTTAAAAGTTTAAAATTAAAAAAGAGATGAGGGATTATGGGAATCAATCTGAGATGCAAGTGGAGTTAGAAGGCTAGGTACTGCTTGGGGAAAAAAAGAAATGACTTTGGAGGAAAAAGAAATATTTAAAGTATTTGGGTAGTTTCAGGTTGTTTACTTGGGTTGTGTTCTTGTGATATAGCTCCATCTTCTAGCTCTCAAAGGAAAGATTTAATAAATTGTCTGTATCTTCTATGCCTTAGTACCAGTAGATTATTTGGAAGAATTTGAAAAGGTTTTGCATTCTGCATTCAGGTTTGCAAGAGGAGAAGATTGAAGTTATTTGGGGCGGGGGAGGCAATGGAGCTGGAGAATAAAAAGTAGACAGCTGACATCAGGGTCACAGAGAAAAGAACACAGGAAGAAACTTCCAGTTAAATATGATAGATTGAACCACATTTAACTACATTCCCTCCTGAAATCCCTGTAAGACAATGGTAAAACATTTTACATACATAAAATTTCAAGGTCAAAGAGATAGGGGAAAAAACAAAGACCACCCAAATGAACGCCAACAGAGGCTATTTATTAAGAGCTTCTATAGTTCTTAATTAATAGTCGGCCATCATGACTTGATATTGGCAGAAACTCAAAGGCAGGCAAGTGGGAAAGTTTTGTAGTGAAAAAAAGCGAAAGTTTCAGGCATGCTCTGATTGGAAGTCATTCTCATGGGGGAGCCTGACCTGAGCTAACTGGAAGGGCCTTTTATGTGGTCAGTTTGGTTTTGTTTAGTTGGACCAGTGTTGCAAGGAGGGGAAAAGAAATAGGGAAGCTGGCACTCATTGACCAAGTCCTAACCTTTCTGGGCTGATTTGCTGTGGTTTGTTTGGCCTTCCAGGCTGATGGCTACAGAAGTTGTGGGTTAGAGTTCTGTAGTCATAGAGGGCGTGGCCATTGTCCACTTGTATAGTCTCCCAGAAAACAGAAGAGGAGATAAAATCAATAACATTTTGGGATCTGGAAAGCAGAAGGATGTGTGGAAACTGACATAGGAGACCCAGGAATCCTCATCGATCAATGGGGAAGGCCAGGAATAAAGCTTATTTGCCCCCCTCCCCCCAATGTCTAAAAGGCTCAAGAATTGTCAGCACCAGATGCTCCAGTAGTGGGGTGAAGTTGGGGCTAAAAGCAGAAGAATTGGTTAAAATCCTCTTTCAGAAGCAGTTAGTCCACCATATTTCCTTCACAGTTCCCAAGTAACTACTCTTGTCCCCTAAAAAAGATTTAGGATTGATTTTCTTGAATACGTAAAGTATAGGGTACTTGTCTAGATAAGAAAAGGGATGCTATACTATAAACATGAAAAATGAATGAAAATTAAGCACCAGATGATGAAACTCCTGTCTTATACCCCGACATCAGCAATGTTAGAAGCAACCCATTTTAAGAAAAACTTTCAGATAATTTTATGAGCATAAATAAAAATTTCACTACCATATTGCATCAAGGGACAAGGCCTATAGTAGGTAGTAGAAAAAAAGTGTGAAAGTCTTTTAAATGGGCCTAAAGATTATTGCATGCAGAATATAAAAGGAACTCTTACAACTCAACAACAAAAAGACACACAATCCAGTTTAAAAATGGGTAATGGACTTGAACAGACACTTCTCCAAAGAAGATATACAAATGGCCAATAAGCACATGAAAAGATGCTCAACATTAGCCATTTGAGAAATGCAGTCAAAACCCCAATGAGATAACCATTAGGATAATTAGTTTTAAAAATAATAATAACACCCTCCCCCTGTCTACACGGGACATGACTCCCAGGGGTTTGGACCTTTCTGGCAACGTGGGACAGAAATCCTAGAATGAGCTGAGACTCAGCAACAAAGGATTGAGAAAACCTTCTCGACCAAAAGGGGGAAGAGTGAAATGAGGCAAAATAAAGTGTCAATGGCTGAGAGATTCCAAACAGAGTTGAGAGGTTATCCTGGAGGTTATTCTTATGCATTAAATAGATATCACCTTGTTAGTCAAGATGTAATGGAGAGGCTGGAGGGAACTGCCTGAAAATGTAGCGCTGTGTTCCAGTAGCCATCTTTCTTGAAGATGATTGTATAATGATATAGCTTTCACAATGTGACTGTGTGATTGTGAAAACCTTGTGTCTGATGCTCCTTTTATGTACCTTGTCAACAGATGAGTAGAACATATGGAATAAAAATAAATAATAGGGGGAATAAATGTTAAAAAATAAATAAAATAATGATAATAATAATAAGTGTTAGTTAGGATGTAGAGAAATTAGAACTCCCCTGCATTGCTATTTGGAATGTAACACACTGCAGCCATGGTAGAAAACAGTTTAGTGGTTCCTCAGAAAGTTAAACATTAGAATTACGATATGGCCCAGCAATTCCATTGTAAGTAGTATACCCCAAAGAAATAAAAGCAGGAACTCAAACAGATGTTTGTACACAAATGATCATAGCAGCATTATTCGTAGTAGCCAAAAGGAGAAAACAACCCAAATGTCCATTGACATATGAATGGATAAACAAAATTTGGTTTATCTGCTATTCAACCATAAAAAGGAATGAAGTTCTGAAATAAGCTACAACACAGATGAAACTTGAAGACATCATGTTGAATGAAATATGCCAGACACAAAAGGGCAAATATTTTATGATACCGCTTTCATGAAATATCTAGAATAAGAAAATTCATAGAGACAGAAAGTAAATTTTTTCAGGGGCCGATGAGACTGTGTGATTGTGAAAACCTTGTGTCTGATGCTGCTTTTTATCTATGGTATGTACAGGTGAGTAAAAAATATGGATAAGAAATAAACAAATAATAGGGAGAACAAAGGTTAAAATAAATTGAGTAGATTGAAATACTAGTGGTCAATGAAAGGGAGTGGTAAAGGGTATGGCATGTATGAATTTTCTCTGTTTTCTTTTTTCTTTCTTTTGCTGGAGAGATGCAAATGTTCAAAAACGATCATGGTAATGAATACACAACTACATGATAATATTGTGAGCCATTGATTGTAACCATGACAAGAATGTTTGTATGTCAAGAATGTTTGTACATCAAGAATGTTTGTACGTTTGTTTGTTGTTTATAATAAAAATATTTAAAAAAAGAGAGTACCAAGAAAGAATTATATGAAATGGCAGAAAGGAGATAGTACAAGTAACAGAACATGTTTTTACAAACAAATGTCATTTCGAGCTTTATTTAGATAGGTGTTGCGCCAAAAGTCAATGCTCAAAATAATTTCCTTTGAATACACTAATAAAATGCACCTCAGTTAAAAATGTTAAAATCAATGTGAGGCTAAAAGTGGTCTTAGTGATCATGAGATCAAATCTCCTCATTTACAGATGTGGGATTTAGACTCCTGGGAGAATAAGCAATATCCCAGGACCAGTCATTTGGTTAGGAGTAAATATGGGAACGGTTTTTAATTCAGCCAAAACCTGACCTTACTGAAAGCCTCTGTCTGGAACTCCTCTACATCTTCATTGTGGAAATCTGTGCCTGACCTTCAATAATGGCCATTAAATATGTTGTTTTATTGTCATTGAAATCCTTCCCATATTTGAGGGTCTGTTCTAGTTTGCTAGCTGCTGGAATGCAATATACTAGAAACAGAATGGCTTTTTAAAAGGGGAATTTAATAAGTTGCAAGTTTACAATTCTAAGGCTGAGAAAATGCCCCAATTAAAGCAAGTCTATAGAAACGTCCAATCTAAGGCATCCAGGGAAAGATACCTTGGTTCAAGAAGGCTGATGGAGTTCAGGGTTTCTCTCTCAAGTGGAAGGGCACATGGTAAACACAGGGTTCCTCTCGCCTCTGGAAGGGCACATGGCGAACACAGCATTATCTGCTACCTTCTCCTGGCTTCCTGTTTTATGAAGCTCCCTGGGAGGCATTTTCCTTCTTCATCTCCAAAGGTCGCTGGCTGGTGGACTCTGCGTCTCATGGCTACGTCGTTCTGCTCTCTCTGAATCTCCCATACTCCAAAACGTTTCCTCTTTTATAGGACTCCAATAAACCAATCAAGACCCACCCTAATCCAGTTTAACAGCCACTCTGGACTAAATCACATCATCCAGGGAGATGATCTGATTACAGTTTCAAACATACAGTATTGAACAGGGACTACTCCACCTTTATCATATGGGATTTTGATCAAAACATGGCTTTTCTAGGGGGCATTCTTCCTTTCAAACCAGCACAGGGCCCGTATCGAATTTCCCTTCACTCTGAAGCCATCCCTTATTCTTCCTAAATTAAACACGAGCTCTTTTTTAAACTCCAAAAAAAAACACAAAACATAAAAAATATATATTATCAGGGGCTGGAGGAAAGGGGAATGGGGAATTATTGCTTAGAGGGTAAAGAATTTCTATTTTGGGTGTTGAAAAAGTGTTAGTAATGGAAGGCGATAAGGATGTACAACATTGCAAAAGTAATTAATGCCACTGAAATGGTTAACACAGCAAATTTTATGACATACATATTACCACAATAATTTTTAAAAAGATTGTTGTGTGTCCTCAGTGGAAGACTGCATCATTTAATGTATTCCTCTCCTGCTTATCAGATTCCATGAGGTTTATTCCTATCATTGTCTTTGAACTAATTTATAACTCTGTAGAGATAGAAGATTAACTTGTGGAAAACTGATAGTAATGCAAATAATCATTGCCTTTACACCTGAAAATAAATTCTGCCATTGAAGGGTCAATTGCCTTCCCTTCCCCCTTGTGGCAAAAGCCAGTTTTGCATCTAAGAAAGTTTATTTCACTGCTTCTGATGGGTGTATATATTTGTCTAAACTTTGGGTTTTCTTTTACTTTTTTTTTTTTTTCCCTTGGCATGAGCAGGCACTGGGAATCGAACCTGGGTCTCCAGCACGGTAGGTGAGAACTCTGCCACTGAGCCACCACTGCCTGCCCTGGGTTTTCTTTTGAGCCCAACTATCATTTTTTACAGGTCCTTCATTAACAAATAAATAGAATCTTTGATACATAGTCATTTCATACCTATATAAGATTCATACATTTTTTCATCTATTATCCCTTAACAAGTACAATCAAGGATTCACTTTTGGTAGGGATATTTTAGGGGAAATAGATTGGTTAGAAAGCCATTGTTAAATGATACAAAAAGAATAGACTGGGTGGGCAACGGTGGCAGAGTTCTCGCCTGCCATGTCAGAGACCCAGGTTTGATTCCCAGGGCCTGCTCATGTAAAAAAAATAATAATGATAAATTTAAAAATAATAATAATAAAAAAAGAATAGACCATTTTATAAAAGTCACTATACTCTGGACTGAAATGAGTGGGTGGAAGACTGGTTTCTCAGAAGTTTTAATCCCATTAGTTTATTAGAAATTTCCTTAAGCATTTTATCATAAATTCTAAATTTCTTCCTAGAAGAAGGCTGTGAATTACATAATGCAAAAAGATTATGTTCTAGTCCAGGTTTGGGTTTGTTTGTTTTAACAACATGATGACTTCCAAATCTCCAGTGCAAAGTGTACATCAGTACACTTTTTTGCCAGTGCTACTCAAAGCGCTGAACTGAGGAAAGGTATGAACCTTACTCCACCATGAAAATCAGCATTCTGCTTCTCTCATTGAAAAAATCTTCATGCAAAATGTCAAGTGTCACCTCAGCCACAGCTCTTCATACTAGCAGCAGCAGTTGGTTCTAGCTTTGGATTTTTTCCCATGTTCCCAGAATGAGGCTCATCACATTCCCTCAGAAGGTACCAGCATTAGCCAACCTCCAAACTCCACAGAATTCTGAATCCCAACACCACAAGGGCCCTTCTCCGAGCTACTGAGGTACCAGTATAAGTCAGGCAGCATCTTGTTGCCAGAGTCTGGGTCCCAACCTCTAGGGCCCCGCCTTCAAGGGTTAGGTCCAAATAATCCCAACCTTGCCCCTTTAGTCCCCAGCTACTTCCTGGGGTTCCTACCTCTGTGCTTCACTTTTCCTTTTCAATTCTCCAATACTTGATACATAACTTTCTATATTAATTCTTTCCATTAAGATAACTGCTATGGTTTCTGTTTCTTCATTGACTCCTGGCTAATACAGAAAATGGTCCCAGGAGTGGTTACAGGAAAGTTTTCAGATAGAGAGGATTTTGGATTAATTTGGTCACATCCTTAAGCACAGATGCAATGTTGAGCCCACTGTTGAGACCTACTGCTCAGAGAAAAGATTGCTTTCAAAATATTAGTGCTCATGGGCAATGCACCTGGACACCCGAGAGCTCTGATGGAGATACGTAATGAGATGAATGTTCTTTTCATGCCTGTTAACACAACATCCATTCTGTAGCCCATGGCTCAAGGAGTAATTTTGAGTTTCAAGTTTTATTATTGAACAAATATATTTCGTATGGCTATAGTTGTGAAAGATATTGATTCCTCTGACGGATCTAGGGAAAGAAAATCGAAAATCTTCTGCAAAGTACTCACCGTTCTAGATGCTATTAACATTTGTGAGGAGAGGTGGGGCAAGATGGCAGCATAGTGAGGTGTGGAATTTAGTTCATTGTTCAGTTCTTGATTGGCAAACCCAGGGAGCTTGGATCTGGGTCAGAAAGGGTCTTTTTGTCTTTTTTTTTTTTTTTAATTTCTTAATAGTTCATTAGATAGAACTGAGAGCACTTTTAGGATTTAGCACTGCCTCAGGCAAGGGCAGAATTAAAGTATGTCCAAGAGACAAACTAAATAGTCAGGTGAAAGGTGACAATTCCCTAAAGAGTGTATCTTCCCCAAGAAAAAGGTGAGGGGGACAGCTCAAGTGGCAGCCTCCTTCAGGGAATTCAGGCTCCAGGGGCTAGAAAACTGAAAAACCCAAGCCCGGCCTCAACCTCAGTCTCTGTCTCAACCACACAACTGGCAAGGAGAGGCTACTGAAATTAAAGGCTCTGCATCACTTTATGCTGATGGGAAGCTGTGGGCAGACAACCACCACATGCTGAGCAGGATAGGAAAACATAATCTAGAACCTTCATAGGAAAGTCTGGCAACCTGCTGGCTCTCACCCTCAGAGAAACTTGATACTGGCTAATCTTCTCCTAGGTTATGGGCCTGTCTGGTCTGGGAAAATCTGACTGGGTTGATCATATCTGAGCAGACCCTCCTCAAAACAAGTTTCTGTTTAGGCAAGACAAGAATCAGAAAAATAAAAGCTGAAAAATTCCGATCAGTTAGACAGAACCTATGCTAGAGGACTAGAATAAGTTGAATTGAATGCCAAATCACAGATAGAGAACAAAGCTATCCAACAAGAAAACCCTAGGTAAAAGAGTGAAAATGACCTCCAGAATAAACTAATTAAGGAAATCAAAGGCCTCGATGCCAACAAAAAACAAAGGTACAGCTCAGTCAAAGGAAGAAACCAGCATTTAAAATGAGATACAGGAGTTGAAACAACTAATTCAGGATGTTTGAACAGACATGCAAAATCACATAAAAAAGAAATCAATGAGTTGAGGGAAGATATGGCAAAAGAAATGAAGGATATAAAGGAGATATTGGCATCCAGGAAGATGGCAGAAAAAGATAGGTTGAGTTTACACCTCCTCCAAAGAGAAGGGTCAGAAAAAGGACTGGGAGAGTGATTCCAGGGTGTAAGTGACCTGCGAGGGTCTTCTACACCACATGGGGAGGTCCTGGTTGAAAAAGCTGAAGAATTGAGAAGCAGAGAACTGGAGAATGGCCAGCTAGTGCAAACAGCCTAACACATCCACTTCCAGATGGAGGCCTGGAGCCATCAGGAGTGCATGGACAGGGAGATGGGGATAAGGAAGCACTAGAATAGAGTCTCCGACCCATGCATATACCTGCATTGCAACTCATCACCAAACTGTTGTGCCCCTCCCCACACCCCTCATCCTGCTTCATACCCATCCTGCAAATACAAAGCTTTAGACTACTGAAGGAAATCAACATCCAAAGTAACCCTATCAAGCTATTTACATGCCACAAAGACAACAGAAGATCACAAACTATACAAGGAATCAGACAGATACAGTACAGTCTAATGACCAAATTAAAACACCAGAGGAGACACAGACTTTGGAACAACTAATCAAAGATGTTCATGTAATTTTACTAGATAAAATCATTGGGATGGCTAATGACATAAAGGAGATCAAGAAGACACTAGAAGAGCATAAAGAGGAATTTGAAAGAATAAATAGAAAAATTGCAGATAACATAGAGATTAACGATGTTGTAGACCAAATAAAAAATATACTAGAGACACACAATAGCAGATTTCAAGAGGTAGGAAAGCAAATTAGAGGACAGGACAACTGATTTTGAACACACAAAAGAGCAAATGACAAAAAAGATGGAAAATTTTGAATCGGATCTCAGGGAAATGATGGGCAAAACAAAGTGCAGAAATAAAAGCATCATTGCTGTCCCAGTAGGAGAAGAGTAAAGGACTAGGAATATTAATGGAGGATATAATGGGGAAAAACTTCCCAACCTTTATAAAAGACATAAATATGCAAATCAAAGAAGCCCAAGAAACTCCGAATAGAATAAATCCAAATAGGTCTACCCCAAGACACATATTAATCAGTCTATCAAATGTTGAAGAGAAGCAGAAAATCCTGAAAGTGGCAAGAGAAAAATGATCTAGTACATACAAGAGAAACCACATATGACTGAGTTTGGACTACTCAACTGGCACTATGGAGCCAAGAAGGCAATGGTCTGATATATTTAAGATCTGAAAGACAAAGACTTTCAGCCAAGAATTCTGTATTCAGCCAAATTGTCCTCAAAAACAGAAGGAGAGATTAAAATTTTCACAAACAAACAAATCCTGAAAGAATTTGTCAACAAGAGACCAGCCCTACAAGAAATACTAGAGGGAGTTCTGCCAGCTGAAAAAAAAAAAAGACAGGAGAGGGAGGTCTGAAGAAGGGCACAAAATTGAACAGTACCAGCAAGAGTGACCTAAAGAATAAAAAGAGAAAGAAGGAAAAGCACATATGGATGTGACAAATAAAATCCAAAGGAAAAGATGGTGGATTCAAGAAATGCCTTTACAGTAATAACATGAATGTTAACAAACTAAACCTACCAATTAAAAGATACAGATCGACAGAATGGATTAAGAAATATAATCTACCTCCATGCTGCTTATAAGAGACTCATCTTAGACACAAGGATACAAATAAATTGAAAGTGAAAGAATGGTTAAATATGTTCCATGCAAGCTGTAACCAAAAGAAAGCAGGAGTGGCTATACTAATATCAGACAAAATAGACAATAAATGTAAAGACATCATAAGAGACAAAGAAAGACACTAAATGTTAGTAAAAGGGACAATTCACCAAAAAGAAATAATAATCATTAATGCCCATGCTTCCAATCAAAGAGCTCCAAAGTACATGAGACAGACATTGGCAAAACTGAAGGGAGCAATAGATGTTCAACAATACTCAACCACTCTCCTTTATAGACAGAACAACCAGACACAGGATCAACTAGAAAAACAGAAAACTTTTAAACAATTTGATAAATGAATTAGACCTAACAGACATATATAGGTCATTACACTCCAAAACACCAGGATATACATTCTTCTCTAGTGCTCAAGAAGCCAATGCTGGGGCACAAAGCAGAGCTTTATAAATTTAAAAACATTGAAATTATTCAAAGCAGTTTCACTCACAATGGAGTGAAGCTGGAAATCAATAACCACCAAAGAACAAGAACTTTCAGAAATATATGGAGATTGAATAACACACTCTTAAACAATGTGTGGGTCAAAGAAGCAATTGCTAGAGAAATCAGTAGCTGTCTGGAAACAAATGAAAATGGGAATACAACATATCAGAACTTATGGGATTTATCAAAGGCAGTGCTGAGAGGGAAATTTATCTAAATGCCTATATCAAAAAAGAAGAAAGAGCAAAAATTGAGGACTTAACTGCTCAGCCTGGAGGAACTTGAGAAAGAACAGTAAACTAACCCCAGAGCAAATAGAAGAAGAGAAATAGCAAAGACTAAAGCAGAGTTAAATGAATGGGAGAACAGAACAACAATAGAAAGAATCAATAAAACCAAAAGTTGGTTCTTCAGGAAAATCAATAAAATTGATGTGCCACTAGCAAGGCTGACAAAGAAAAAAAGAGGATGTAAATAGACAAAACCAGAAATGACAGGGGTGTCCTTACCATAGACCCTGAAGAATTTTTTTTAAAAATCATAAGAGGATACTATGAACAACTATATGCTAAGAACCTAGACAACTTAAATGAAATGGACAAATTCCTAGAAACACACAAACAAGCTACACTGACTCAAGAAGAAATAGAAGATCTCAACAGACTAAACACAAGTAAAGAGAATCAAACAGTCATCAAAAATGTTTCTACAAAGAAAAGCCCAGGACCAAATGGCTTCATAGGAGAATTTTATCAAACATTCCAAAAAGAACGAACACCAATCCTGCTCAAACTTTTCCAAAAAATTGAGGAAAAAGAAACACTGCCTAATTCATTTTATCAAGCTAACATCACTTTAATACCAAAACCAGGTAAAGATGCTACAAGAAAGGAAAACTACAGACCAATCTCCCTAAAAAAGATACATGAAAAACAAAATATTAGCAAATTGTATCCAACAGCACATTAAAAGAATTATACAACTCGACCAAATGGGATTTATACCACGAATGTAAGAATGGTTCAACACAAGAAAATCGGTTAATTAATAGAGCACATTAACTTATCAAAAGGGAAAAATCATATGATCATCTTGATTGTTGCTGAAAAAGCATTCAACAAAATTCAGCATCCTTTTATGATAAAAAAAAAATTTCAAAAGATAGGAATCAAAGGTAACTTCCTCAATATGATAAAAGGCATATGTGAAAAACTCATAGCCAGCATTGTATTCAGTGGTGAGAGGCTGAAAACTTTCCCTCTAAGATTGGGAATGAACCAAGGATCATTCAACTATTGACAGCCCTCTGTCACCACTATTATTCAGCATTGTAGGAGAAGTTCTAGCTAAAGCAATCAGGAAGGTAAAAGAAATAAGTCATCCAAATTAGAAAGGAAGAAAACCTTCATTATTTGCAGATGAAATGATACTATACTTAGAAAATCCTGCAAAATCTTCAACAAAGTTACTTGAGCTAATAAAAAAATTCAGCAAGGTGGCAGGTTATAAAATTAATATGCAAAAATCAGTAATGTTTCTATACACAAGTAATGACCTAATTGAGGGGAAATTAAGGAAAAAATTCCATTCAAAGTAGCAACTAAAAGAATCAAGTATCTAGGAATGAACTTAATTAGGGCTGTAAAGGACATGTACCCAAAGAACTACATAAAATTGTTAAAAGAAATCAAAGAAGACCTAAATAGGTTGAAAGACATTTTATGCTCATGGATAAGAAGGTTAAATGTAGTTAAGATGTCAACTCTACACAAATTGAGCTAAAGATTCAACACAGTTCCAATCAAAATTCCATCAACCTACTTGGAAGACATGGAAAAGCTAGTTACCAAATTTATCTGGAAGGGAAAGAGATCCCAAATAGCTAAAAGCATCCTAAAAAAGAAGAATGAAGTGGAAGAATTCACACTCCCTGATTTTAAGGCTTATTATAAAGCCACAGTGGTCAAAACAGCATGGTACTGCACAAAGATAGAAGTATTGAACAATGGAATTGACCCAAGAGCACAGAAACAGACAACCAAATCTATGGTAAACTGATCTTCAACAATACCCCCAAACCCACTGAACTGGGTCAAAATAGTCTTTTCAATAAATGGTATGGGAGAACTGGATATCAACATCAAAAGAATGAAAAAGGACCCTTACTTTATACCCCTACACAAAAACTAACTCAAATTGGGTCGAACACCTAAACATAAGAACCGGTACTATAAAGCTCCTAGGAGAAAATGTAGGGAAACATCTTCAGGTAGCTTCCTAAACTTTACACCCAAAGCACAAGCAACAAAAGAAAAAATAGATAAATGGAAACTCCTCAAAATCAAATGCTTTTGCACCTCAAAGGACATTGTCAATAAGGTGAAGAGGCAGCCAACACAATGCGAGAAAATATTTGTAAATCACACATTGGATAAAGGTTTGAAATCCTGTAGACATAAAGCATCATACAACTTAACAACAAAAGAACAAGCAACCCAACTATAAAGTGGGCTAAAAAGATATGAATGGACATTTTTCTAAAGAGAAAATACAGATGGTTAAAAAGCAAATGAAGAGATGCTCATTCTTATTAGCTATAAGGAAATGCAGATCAAGACTACAAATGAGATACCACGTCACACCTATAAGAATGGCTGCATTAAACAAATAGGAAACTACAAATATTGAAAAGGATGTGGAGAAATTGATACACTTATGCACTGCTGGTGGGAACATATAATGGTACAGCTGCTATGGAAGACAGGCTAGCGTTTCCTCAGAAAGCTAAATATTAAGTTGCCCTATGACTCGGCAATACCACTACTTGGTATGTACTCAGAAGAGCTGAAAGCAGTGACACAAACAGATTTTCCCATCGATGTTCATAGCAGCACTATTTACAATCACTAAAAGATGGAAACAATTCAAGTGCCCATCAACAGACAAATGGATTAACAAAATGTGGTATATACATACAATTGAATATTAGGCAGCAGTAAAATGAAATTATGTCCTGAACCACAAGACAGGATGGGGTGAACTTTGAGGACATAATGCTGAGTGAAATAAGCCAGACTAGAGGACAGATACTGTATGATTCCACTTTTTTGACCATGATAATGGTAAAACCAGAGGCTTCTAATACAGAATATAGGGGGCCTAGAGATAAATAGAAGTTTGAGATATGTGAACAGTTTGCTAATGAGGATGAACTTAATTGTAAGGAATAGACAAAAGTGAAGGCGGTTCACTAGTGGGTCTATAATATTATCATATGGAAGGTGAACATGGGGGAAAGGAGTTGTATAAACTCATGTGTCCCACCAATTAACACTACAAATATAAATAAGTTCTTACATGAACTACTGCAAAGGTAAAGAATGTATAATTTCAGGGTCTGAGGGGAAATGATATTGCATGCTATGGACTATATTTAACAGGAAAACATCAACAGTACCACAGCAACACCAGGGGTGCATAATGGGGGGAGGGACAAGAATTAGGAGAAGGATTGGATTTTCTGTTTGGTGATGGTGTATTTACTGGCTGTCTTTCTTTTGGGAACAATGAAATTATCTAAAATTAAGAGTGTTGATGAACAGTTGACTTTGGACGTTATACAATGAGTCCTAGTAGGTGAAGGTGGCTGAAAGATGCACGGACTGAGAAGTAGATTGGCAAATGATGGTGTATACATATGATCAAACATTGTGCTGCTACAGAAAGGAATGAAGTTGTGAGACATCCAATGATGTGATTGAATCTGTGGGACATTTGGGAGGCAAAATAAGCCAGCAACAAACAAACAAACAAAAACAAATATTTTATGAGTTCATTCAAAAATACAAGAGAATTGGGGCTTAGATTAAAAGCTTTTATGGTAGTAACATTTAGTCTGGAGTAGTAATTTTTATTTCTAGATTTTGAGGGGCTATTATATATATGTATAACCTGGTATTTAGAGATAAGAATGAAGCTGATCAGGTCA
This sequence comes from Myrmecophaga tridactyla, assembly GCA_004026745.1. Classification (NCBI taxonomy): domain Eukaryota; kingdom Metazoa; phylum Chordata; class Mammalia; order Pilosa; family Myrmecophagidae; genus Myrmecophaga; species Myrmecophaga tridactyla. Next base: position 24,887 of record PVIY010004755.1, read on the forward strand.
GGATTACGGTAATCCAGAAAACAAACAGGGTTAAGGAAGACATTGCCTGTATTTTAGAACTTGACCTACACTTTGAGACCAAAGGAAGAAAGGTTTATTTTGTCCAGAGCCTAAATTTTCTGTAGCACATAATCTAACTCAACCTGTTTGGATAGACCATTTAAATAATCCAAACATGGAGAGTCCAGAATAACAATGAGAGCCTTTAATACTGTATAGCTAAATGTAATGCCTGGATACATGCCAGAGTATATTAAGCAGATAATCAAAAAATTTTGGCAAACTCCCTTGAGGGATGGGAGAAAAAATATGGAACTATTAAGCTTTACCATCGAGGAAACCCCTGATACAGTGTCAAACATTAGGGACACCCAAATCAATAGGCCAAGCCCTTGAACTTGATGCTTCATCTTGTGAAGCTTGTGTATGTAATAGAGAAGCTTAACCTACCTAAGAGTCCCCTCCAGAGGACCTCTTTCATTGCTCAGATGTGGCCTCTCTCTCTCTAAGCCCAATGCTGCAAGTGAAACTGTTGTCCTCCCCTCTATGTAGGACATGACGTCTAGGGGTGAAAGTCTTCCTGGCAGTGTGGGAGATGACTCCCAGGAATGTGCCTGGCCCTGGCACTATGGGATTAACAACGTCATCCTGACCAAAAGGGGGAAAAGAAGTGTAACAAATAAGGTATTAGTGGTTGAGAGAGTTCAAATGGAGTTGAGAGGTTATTCTGGAGGTCACTCATACACAAGCTTCAGCCAGACATTGCTACCTACCATAACTTGCCAAACCTCAACCAAAACCATTCCTACCAATTCTAAAGAACACCTAGGGCATTATGTAAGATTCTACAAAGTTCCATTTACTAGCGTGGCTTTCCAGAAACCTACAACCTCCAGATGGATCCCTGGATAGATAAGTCCTGAAATGCAGAGGGCCCAACCTCTCCAGAACATCAACTAGTTCCATCCCCCTATCACATATTATCAGCAGCCCCTTCCAACATGAAAAGGTTAGAATAAGCATAGCCCAAATACCCCTAAAAAGTGTGGGAAATCTCAATGGTTATGGTGGAGATATACAGAGAATGTTGAGTTTAACATATGAGTATGAGTGCTGAATCATTATATTGATATTTCTTTTAGTCTCCAGTACCATAGAGCAACTAGAAATAAAAATCTAAAATTGTGGAACTACAACCCATACCAAACTCTGAAATCTATTCTACAACTAATTGTTGTGCTTAGAAATTTATTGCTATTTTGTATATATGTTATTTTATACAAAAAAAAAGAAAAGAGGAGATGTGTAACAGAGAAGATAGGATCTAACAAATAAGTATGACTGCTAAATCATTATATTGATTATATTTTTGTATATATGTTATATTTCACAATAAAAAACATTTAAAAAATGAACAGAGAATTTATAGCAGCATTATTTATGATTGCCAAGAGATGGAAACAGCCTGAATACCCCTCAATGGATGCGTCCTAAACAAGCTGTGGTATATACATATGATGGAATATTATGCAGCTGTAAGATAGAATTACATCATAAAGCATGAAACAACATGGATGAACTTTGAGGACATTATGCTGAGTGAAATTAACCAGAAACAAACAAACAAACAAAAGATAGTGTGGTCTCACTAATGTAAAATAATATTAATGAGTGAACTTTGAGAGTTAAAGTTAAGAACACGGATTATCAGGAGATAGAAAGAAGGTTGAGATTGGGCATTGGTGCTGAGGAAGTACAGATTATGCAACAGGACTGATTGTAAAAATTTAGAAATGGCTAGGACAATACTACCTGATAGTAGCACAATAATATAAGTACACTGAATGAAGCTGAATGTGAGTATGGTTGAGAGAAAAGGGCTGGGGACACATATGAAAAAAGAAGGAAAGAAAGAAGATAAAGACTGAGACAATATAATTTAGGAATGCCTAGAGTGGACAATAATGGTGATTCAATGTACAAATATAAAAACATTTCTGCATGAAAAATGAATGTCGATATTGCAAGGTGTTGAAAAGAGATGGTATACGGGGAAAAAGTACTATCAATGCAAGCTAGGGTCTATAGTCAGCAGTAACATTTTAATATGCTTCCACTGAATGTAACAAAGGTATTATGCCAAAGCTAAATGTCAATGGCAGGAGCTGGGGGGAGGGTGGCATGGTGAAGAGGTATGGATTCTTTGTGGAAGAAAAGGAAATGTCTTCGTACAGATTATGGTGGTGAAGGCATGTCTATATGCTTAGGTTAGATTGTATGATGTGTGAAAAAAACATTAAAAATGAGCAAAGAGAAACAAGTGCTAGAGAAAATGTGGAGAAAGAGATGAGCCTATTTACTGTCAGTAGGGAAACTGAGAAATGATGCCCCTTGGATGGCAATGTGCTGGTTCCACAGAAGGCTAGGGGTGGGGTTGCCATATGATCCTGAAACCCTGTTGTTCAGGATATACCTAGAGGAACTGAGTGTGGGGACACGAATGGACATTTGCACACTGGTGTTTATGGTACTAATATTAGACATCCACAATGGTTGTAGGTGGCATAAGGGTCAACGACTGAGGAATGGAAGGGGGAACTATGGTGTATACATATGATGGACTACTGAGTGGCCACAAGAAGGAATGAAGTTATGAGGCATGCAACTAGGCGAATGAACCTTAAAGACTGTATGTTGTATGAAACGTCAAAAAGGAAAGGAAAAATATTATTTTTTTATATTACAGCAGTCACATATATTCAGGAGGTGTAATTGTTATTTCTAAATTCTGAGATGCTGAGCTATTTGTTTATAATCTGGTCATTCCTGGAAACTTTGGGTATTTACGTGACACATCAGACTCAGAGTTAGAGCTCTGAAACTATGAAAGTCAGCAGTACCACATACATGACCTGTTAAAAAAGTTGAGAAAGAGCTCAGACTTTGAATAGAGATATGAATGAAACTGATCTGGATAGGACTAACATGTAACAATACAGGGTAAAGGATGATATGTCCATATTTTAAAACTTAACTTCTGTGTGAGACTAAGGAGACAGATGTTCATTTGGTGCAAAATTTATATTTTGGATAGTGCATTTCCTAATTTGACTTATGTGGTCAGATTAGTTGAACACCATAAGTACATGGAATCTTGAATAGGGCATGAGATTTTATTGGTTTGTCCAGGTTAGTGTGATACCTCAATATATCCCAGAGTAATTTGAACAGTGAATAAAGAAGTATTTGCAAAGTCCCACTGCGGGGGCGGGGGGGGGCTAGGGAGAAAGGAGGAAATATTCAACTTCCTCATTTGGAGAATTTCAGATATTCTTGCAAGCAGGGGGGACAACCAAATCAATAGGCTAAACCCTCAGTCTTGGGGTTTGCCCCCATGGAACTTATTCCTAGAAAGGATAGGCTAAGCCTACTTAAAATTAGGCCTAAGAGTCATCCCCAGAGAACCTCTTTTGTTGCTCATATGTTACACTTCTTTCCAAGCCAACTCAGGTGAACTCACTGCCGTCCTTCCTACATGGGACATGACTCCCAGGGGTGTAAATCTCCCTGACAATGTGGGACAGAAACCCTGGGATGAGCTGAGACTCAGAATCATGGGATTGAGAAAGCCTTCCTGTCCAAAAGGAGGAAGAGAGAAATGAGACAAAATAAAGTGTCAGTGGCTGAGATTTTAAACAGAATTGAGTGATTATCCTGGAGGTTATACAGATATCCCTTTTAGTTTATGCTGTATTGGGGTGACATGAGGGAAGGACCTGAAAGTGTGAGATGTGTTCCAGTAACCTGCGCCTGTCGCTACTTTTATCCAGGGTATGGATAGATAAGTAAAAAGAATATGGAAAAATAAATAAATAAATAATAGGGGGGACATAGGGTAAAATAAATTGGGTAGATGGAAATCCTAGTGGTCAATGAGAGGGAGGAGTAAGGGGTATGGCACGTATGAGTTTCGTCTTTGTTCTTTTTATTCCTTTCTCTGGAGTGATGCAAATTTTCAAAAAATGATCATGGTGATGAATATACAACCATGTACGGAATGTATGTGTTTGAGGATTTCTCAATAAAAAATATTTTTTTTAAAAAAAGAAAGTGTGGAAAAAATTTAAAAAGAAGGTGTGGCCCACTTCAATCAGGATGGATCTTAATTCTATTACTAGAGTCCTTTATAAATGAATGAAATTCAGACAGACAGTGAAAAAGCTACAGGAATTAAGAGACTGGACATTGACAGAACCCAGAAGAAAAGGAAGAGCCCAGGAGATACTTCCATGTGCTTTGTAACAACTGAAGAAAAAGAATTGCCAACAGCCAGCCTCAGAATGCCACAGTCTTTGGGGAGAAAGCATGGCCTTGATGATACCTTGATTTGAACTTCCTATTAGCTTCAAAACCACAAGTAAATAAATTCCCATTGTTTAAGATGAAGAAGAAGAGAAAAAGAAAACAGATGGGTCTTGGAAATTGACAGTGGATTATAATAAATTTAACCAGGCTGTGACTCCAATTGCAGCTGCTGTTCCAAATGTGGTATCATTGCTTGAGCAAATCAACACATCCTCTGGTACTTGCTATGTAGCTATTGATCTGACAAATGCTTTTTTTCTCAATAGCTGTCAGTAAGATCCACCAGAAACAGTTTGCATTCAGCTGGCAAAGCCAGCAGTATACATTCACTGTCTTACTTCAGGGGTATATCAACTCTCCAGCCCTATGTCATAACCTTGTCCACAGGGGCCTTGATTGTTTCTTTCTCCTACAAGACATCACACAGGGGCGGGCCACGGTGGCTCAGCAGGTAAGAATGCTTGCCTGCTGTGCCCGAGTACCCGGGTTCAATTCCTGGTGCCTGCCCATGTAAAAAAAAAAAAAAAAAAAAAAAGACATCACACTGGCCCATT
>PVIY010004755.1:29905-100072 GCA_004026745.1 Myrmecophaga tridactyla
TGTTTCTTTCTCCTACAAGACATCACACAGGGGCGGGCCACGGTGGCTCAGCAGGTAAGAATGCTTGCCTGCTGTGCCCGAGTACCCGGGTTCAATTCCTGGTGCCTGCCCATGTAAAAAAAAAAAAAAAAAAAAAAAAAAAAAAAAAAAAGACATCACACTGGCCCATTATATTGATGCTATCATGATGATTGGACCTGGTGAGCAAGAAATAGCAACTACTCTAGACTTATTGGTAAGGGATTTGTGTGTGAGGGGATGAAATAAATCCAACAAAAATGCAGAGCCCTGGATTGAGATCCCAGATGGAGGCTTAGTGAGGTGTGGAATCTAGTTCATCCTCCAGAGCAGCTAGTAAATAGCCAGGAACAGTACAGAACAACTGCTGGGGTCACATCTGTGACCGGACACACAGTGTACACCAGTCTGGACAAGCTGGACTGGCTGGACTCAAAGACACTTACTAATCAGATGGTCAGATGTCAAAGAGAAAGAGAATGGGGGGGGGGCTTTCAAAAAGGGGAATATAATAAGTTGCAAGTTTACAGTTCTAAGGCCAAGAAAATGTCCCAGTTAAAGCAAGTCTATAGAAATGTCCAATCTAAGGCATCCAGGGAATGATACCTTGGTTCAAGAAGGCCAATGAAGTTCAGGGTTTCTCTCTCAAGTGAGAAGGCACATGGTGAACAGGGCATCATCTGCTAGCTGAGAAAGAGAATTTTAAAAGCAGTAAGAGAAAAACAATCCATCACATACAAGGGAAGCCCAATAAGACTATGTGTAGATTTCTTAGCAGAAATCTTGGATGCAAGAAGGCAATGCTATGATACATTTAAGATTCTAAAAGAGAAAAACTGCCAACCAAGAATTCTATATCCAGCAATCTTGTCCTTCAAAAATGAGGGGGAAATTAAAACATTTTCAGACAAGCAATCACTGAGAGAATTTGTGACCAGGAGACCAGTTCTGCAAGAAATACTAAAAGGAGCACAGGAGACAGATAGGAAAAGACTAGAGAGAGGGGTGTGGAGAAGAGTGTAGAAATGAAGACTATCAGTAAAGGCAAAAAGAGGGGAAAAATTAGATATGACATATAAAATCCAAAATGCAAAATGGTAGGAGAAAGTACTACCTTTACAGTAATAACACTAAATGTTAATGGATTAAACTCCCCTATCAAAAGACATAGACTGGCAGAATGGATTTAAAGACAGGACCCATCTATATGCTATCTACAGGAGACTCATTTTAGACCAAAGGACAAACATAGGTTGAAAGTGAAAGGTTTCATGCAAACAACAATTAGAAAAGAGCAGGAGTAGCAATACTAATATCAAACAAATTAGACTTCAAATGCAAAACAATTAAAAGGGACAAAGAAGGACACTATGTATTAATAAAAGGAACAACTCAACAAGAACGCATAACAATCATAAATATTTATGCACTGATCCAGAGTGCTCCAAAATACATGAGGCAAACACTGAAAACACTGAAAGGAGAGATAGACACCTCTATCATAATAGTTGGAGACTTCAATTCCCTGCTCTCATCAATGGATAGAACATTAGACAGAGGATCAATAAAGAAACCGAGGATTTGAATAATACAATAAATGAACTAGATTTAACAGACATTTATAGAACAGTACACCCCACAACAGCAGGATACACCTTTTTCTCAAGTGCTCATGGATCATTCTCAAGGGTAGACTATATGCTGGGTCAGAAAGTAAGTCTCAGTAAATTTAAAGAGATTGAAATCATACAAAACATTTTCTCAGATCATAAAGGAATGAAGTCGAAAATCAATAAATTCACAAAGATATGAAGGCTCAACAACACACTCTTAAACAGCCAGTGGGTCAAGGAAGAAATTATAAGGGAAATCACTAAATATCTTGAGGCAAATGAAAATGAAAACACAACGTATCAAAATTTATGGGATGCAGCAAAGGCAGTGCTAAGAGGGAAATTTATTGCCCTAAATACCTTTATCAAAAAAAAAAGAAAAAATTGAGGAATTAACTGTTCACGCAGAAGAACTAGAGAAATGACAGCAAACTAACCCCAAAGCAAGAAAAAGGAAAGACATAACAAAGATTAGAGCAGAAATAAATGAAATTGAGAACATGAAAACAATTGAGAAAATCAACAAAACCAGGAATTGGTCCTTTGAGAAAATCAATAAAATTGATGGACCCTTAGCAAGGTTGACAAAAAGATAAAGAGAGGATACAAATAAATAAAATCAGAAATGGAAGAGGAGACATAGCAAGTGACCCCACGGAAATAAAGGAGGTAATGAGAAGATACGATGATCAACTATATGCTAATAAACTAGACAACATAGATGAAATGGATTCCTTAGAAAGGCATGAACAACCAACATTAACTCAAGAAGAAATAGACAACCTCAACAAACCAATCATATGTAAAGAGGTTGAATCAGTCATTAAGAAGCTTCCCCAAAAGAAAAGTCCAGGACCAGATGACTTCACATGTGAATTCTACCAATTAACCAAGAAAGAATTAGTACCAATCCTGCTCAAACTCTTCAAAAAAATTGAAGGGGAAGGAAGACTACCTAACTCATTCTGTGATGCCAACATCACACTCATACCAAAGTCAGATAATGATACTACAAGAAAAGAAAATTACAGACCAATCTCTCTAATCAATATAGATGCAAAATCCTCAACAAAATTCTTGCAGATTAAATCCAGTAGCACATTAAAAGAATTACACACCATAACGAAGTGGGATTTAGCCCAGGTATGCAAGGATGGTTCAACATAAGGATATCAATTAATGTAATATACCATATCAACAAATCAAAGCAGAAAAACCACATGATCATCTCGGTTGATACAGAAAGGCATTTGACAAAATTTAACATCCTTTCTTGTTGAAAACACTTCAAAGGATAGGAATAGAGGGGAACTTACTCATCACGGTAATGGGAATATATGAAAAACACACAGCTAATATCATCCTCAATGGTGATAGACTGAAAGATTTCCCCCTAAGATTAGGAACAAGACAAGGATGTCCACTGTCACCATTGTTATTCAACATTGTGTTGGAAGTTCTAGCCAGGGCAATTAGACAAGAAAAATAAATACAAGTTACCCAAATTGGAAAGGAAGAAGTAAAACTCTCACTGTTTGCAGATGATATGTTATTATATGTTGAAAACCCCAAAAAGTCCACAGCAAAGCTACTAGAGCTAATAAATGAATACAGCAAAGTGGCAGGGTGCAAGATCAACACCCCCAAATCAGTAGTGTTTTTATGCACTTGTAATGAGCAATCTGAGGAGGAAATTTAAAAAATTCCATTTACAACAGCAACCAAAAGAATAAAATACTTAGGGATAAATTTAACTAAGGATACAAAAGAAAACTCAAGAAAGTGCTAAACAAAATCACAGAAGACCTAAATAAATGGAAGGTCATACCATGTTCATGGGTTGGAAGACTAAATATAGTTAAGATGTCAATTCAACCTAAACGGATTTATAGATTCAATGCAATACCAATTAAAATCCAAAAAAACTTACTTTGCAGAAATAGAAAAACCAATAACCAAATTTATTTGGAATGGCATAGCTAAAATATTTTGAGAAAGATAGCTAAAAATATCTTAAGAAAAATGAAGTGGGAGGTCTCACACTACCTGACTTTAAGGCATAGTACAAAGCTTGAGTAGTCAAAACAGCATGCTACTCCCATAAACATAGATACATTGACAAACGGAATTGAATACAGTGTTCAGATATAGACCTTCTCATCTATGCACAATTGATCTTTGATAAGGCAGTCAAGCCAACTCACCTGGGACAGAACAGTCTCTGCAATAAATGGTGCTTAGAGAACTGGATATCCAAATACAAAAGAATGAAAGAGAATCCATATCTCACTTCTTATACAAAAATTAACTCAAAATAGATCAAAGTCCCAAACATTAGAGCTAAGACCATAAAATTTTTAGAAGAAAATGTAGGGAAGTATCTTATAAAACTTGTAATAGAAGGTGGTTTCCTAGACCTTACACTCAAAGCATGAGCACTGAAGAAAGAAATAGATAATTGGGAATGCCTCAAAATTAAACACTTTTGTGCTTCAAAGAACTTCATCAAGAAAGTAAAAAGGAAGCCTGTACAATGGGAGACAATATTTGGAAACCACATATCAGATAATGGTTTAGTATCTAGAATATATAAAGAGATCCTTCAACTCAACAACAAAAAACCAAGCAAACCAATTACAAAATGGGCAAAAGTCATGAACAGATACTTCTCAGAAGAGGAAATACAAATGGCTAAAAGGCACATAAAATGCTAAACTTTACTGGGTATTAGGGAAATGAAAATCAAAACCACAATGAGATATCATCTCACATACACCAGAATGGCCGTTATCAAAAAACAGAATGATAAGTGCTGGAGAGGATGTGGAGAAATAGGCACACTTATCCACTGAGAATGTAAAATGGTACAACTGCTGTGGAAAGCAGTTTGGTAATTCCTTGGGAAGCTAAGTATAGAATTTTCATATGATCTAGCAATCCTTATCTATTCAGAGGACATGAGGGCAAGGACACAAATGGACATTTGCATACATATGTTTAAAGCAGCATTATTTACAATTGCCAAGAGATGGCAACAGCCCACATGTCCATCAACAGATGAGTGGCTAAATAAGCTGTGGTATATACACAATGGAATATTACACAGCTATAAGACAGAATAAAGTCATGAAGCATGTAACAACATGGATGGATCTTGAAGACATTGTGCTGAGTGAAATTAGTCAGAAATAAGAGGACAAATACTGTTATGGTCTCACTGATATGAACTAACAGTAATGAGTGAGCTTGGAGAATTTCTGTTAAGAACACAGGCTATTAGGAGATAGAAATAGGGTACAGATTGGGTAATTGGTGCTGAAGGGAAACAAATTGTGCAACAGAACTGATTGTAAAAATTCAGAAATGGATAGCACTATACTACCTGATTATAGCACAATAATATAAGTACACTGAATGTGAGATTAATAGAGGGAGAACAGCTAGGGGCATGTTATGAAACCAGAAGGAAAGATAGATGATAAAGGCTGAGATGATATAATTTAGGAATGCCTAGATTATACAATGATGGTGATTAAATTTACAAATTAAAAAATGTTTTTGCATGAGGAAGAACAAAGGAATGTCAGTATTGCAGGGTGTTGAAAATAGGTGGTCATTCATATTTTAAAACTTCAACTTCTGTCTGTGTGAGAATAAAAGGAGAAATGTTTATGTGGTGCAAAATTTATATTTTGATAATGAATTTTCTAATTTAACTTGTATGGTCAGTTTAATTGAACACCACAAGTACATGGAACCTTGAATAGGGCATGAGATTTTCTTGGTTTGTCCAAGTTAGTGTGATGCTCAATAAATCCCATAGTGATTTTTCTGTTGCAAAGCCCCCTTGGGGGAATAGGGAGAAAGGGGAAAATTCAGCTTCCCCATTTGGAGAATTCCTGATATTCTCACAAGCAGTGGGGACAACCAAATCAATAGGCCAAGCCCTTGATCTTGGGGTTTGCCACTATGAAACTTATCCCTGCGAAGAACAGACTAAGCCTTCTTAAAATTAGGCCTAAGTGTCACCCCCAGAGAACCTCTTTTGTTGCTCAGATGTGGCCTCTCTCTTTCAACATGGCAATTGAATTCACTTCCCTCCCTGTTCTATGTGGGACATGACTCCTAGGGGTGTAAACCTCTCTGGCAACATGGGAGAGAAATCCTGGGATGAGCTGGGACTCAGCATCAAGGGATTGAGAAAACCTTCTTGACCAAAAGGGGGAAAAGAGAAATGCGACAAAATAAAGTATCAGTGGCTGAGAGATTTCAAACAGAGTTGAGAGATTATCCTGGAGGTTATACTTATGCATTATATAGATATCCCTTTTTAGTTTATGGTGTATTCGAGTGGTTAGAGGGAAGTACCTGAAACTGTAGAACTGTGTTCCAGTAGCCATGTTTCTTGAAGATGACTGTATAATGATATAGCTTTTACAATGTGACTGTGTGATTGTGAAAACCTTGTGTCTGATGCTCCTTTTATTTATGGTATGGACAGATGAGTAAAAAATATGGATAAGAAATAAACAAATAATAGGGGGAACAAAGATTAAAATAAATTGAGTAGATTGAAATGCTACTGGTCAGTGAAAGGGAGTGGTAAGGGATATGGCAGGTATGAGTTTTCTCTTTTTTCTTTCTTTTGCTGGAAAGATGCAAATGTTTAAAACAAAATGATCATGGTGATGAATACACAATTACGTGATGATCTTGTGAGCCATTGACTGTACACCATATATAGAATGTTTGTATGTCAAGAATGTTTGTATGTTTGTTTGTTAGGGTTTACAATAAAAACATTTTTAAGAAAATACAAGGGCCCTCCACCTCAGAGAAATTTCTAGGTGTTGAGTGATGTGCGGCATGTGGGGCATCCTTCTAAAGTGAAGGATATGCTGTTGAATCTGGCCCCTCCTATGACCGAAAAAGAAGCACAACTCCTAGTTGGCCTCTTTGGATTTTGGAGACAACATATTCCTCATTAGGGTGTGCTATTCTGGCCCATTTACTGAGTGACCAGAAATGCTGCTAGTTTTTGAGTGGGGACTAGGACAAGAGGAGCCTCTGTGATACATCCAGACTGCTGTGCAAGCTGCTCTGCCACTTGGGCCATATGATCCAGCAGATCCAATGGTGCTGGAAGTGTCAGTGGCAAATAGAGATGCTGCCTAGAGCCTCTGGCAGGTCCCTATATGAGATTCACAACATAGACCCTTATGTTTTTGGAGCAAAGCCTTGCCATCCACTGCAGATAACTACTCTTCTTTTGAGAAATAGCTTTTATTTGGGCCTTAGTAGAGACTGAGCATTTAACCATGGGCCACCAAGTTACCATGAAACCTGGGTTTGCCTATCATGAGCTAGGTTTTGTCTGACTCACCAAGCCATAAAAGTACACAAGCACAGAAGCACTACACTCCAACACAAAATGGAAATGATATATAAGAGAGAGGGCTCAATCGGGTCCTGAAGGCACAAATAAGTTACATGAGGAAGTAACCCAAATGCCTATGGCCCCCACTCCTGCCACATTACCATCTCTTTCCAAGACCAGAGCTACGGCCTCATGAAGAGTTCCTTACACTCAGTTGACTCACAGAAGAGAAAACTTGGGCCTGGTTTACAGATGGTTCTGTACTATATACAGGTACTGGCTGAATGTGGGCAGCTGTAGCATTTTACCACCTTTCTGTGGTGTTGTTAAAGTACAGCGTGAGGGGGAATCCTTCCAGTGGGGGGAACTTTGAGCAATGCACGTGGTTGTTCATTTTGTTGGAAGGAGAACTGGCCAGAGGTATGTTTGTATACTGACTCAATGGCTGTTGCTAATGGTTTGGCTGGATGGTCAGGGACTTGGAGGGAGCATGATTGCAAAATTGGTGACAAAGGGATTTGGGGAAGAGGTATGTGAATAGACCTTTCTGAGTAGGCAAACACATGAAGATATTTGTGTCCCATGTGATTGTTCATCAGAGGGTGAATTCAACAGAGAAAAGTTTTAATAATCAAGTGAATAAGAAGACCCATTCTGTAGCTACCAGTCAGCCTCTTTCCCCAGCTACTCCTCCCATTGCCAATGGGCTCATGAGTAAAGTGGGCATGGTATAATGAATGGCAGTTATCCATGGGCTCAGAAACATAGACTTCCACTCACCAAGCTGACCTGGCCAAGGCCACCGCTGAGTGCCTAATCTGCCAGCAGCGTAGACCTACATGCAGTTCCTGACAAGGCACCATTACCTGAGGTGATTAGCCTGCTACTTGGTGGCAGGGTGATTACATTGGACCACTTCCACCATGAAGGGGCAGTGATTTGTGGTAATTGAAATGGACACTTACACTGGATACGAGTTTGCCTTCTCTGCACACAATACTTCTGCAAAAACTACCATCCCTGGACTTAACAAATACCTTATCCACCATCATTGTATTCCACACAGTGTTAACTTCTGATCAAGAATCCCACTTCACAGAAAATAAAGTACAGAAATAGGCACATGCTCATGGAATTCTCTGGTCTTACCATGTTCCCCATCATCCTGAGGCAACTGGTTTGATAGAATGGTGGAATGCCCATTTGAAGATCCAATTACAGCACCAACTAAGGGGCAATACCTTGCAGGGCTGTAGCAATGTTCTCCAGGAGGCTGCTGTATGCTCTGAATCAGTGTCCGCTATATAGTGCTGTTTCTCCTTTAGCTAGGATTCACAGGTCCAGAAATTAGGGGTAGAAATGGCAGTGGCACCACTCACTATTACCCCTAGTGATCCACTAGAAAAATTTCTGCTTCCTGTCCCTGAAACCTTAAGCTTTGCTGGTCTATAGGTCTTAGTTCCAAAAGTTGGAAGTCTCCTAACAGGAGACACAATAATGATTCCATTGAACTGGAAATTAAGACTGCCACCTGGCCACTTTGGGCTTCTCATGCCACTGAATCAACAGGCAAGGAAGGTGATTCTTGCACTGTACTGATCCTGACTATCAAGGGGAAATAGGACTGTACCTATACAATGGCGGTAAAGAAGAGTTTTTCTGAAATACAGGAGATCCCTTAGACACACACTGTGATTAAAGTCAATGGAAAACTTCAACAACTCAATTCAGGCAGGACTACCAATGGCCCAGAAACTTCAGGAATGAAGGTTTGGGTCACTCCAGCAGGCCAAGAACCATGGCCAGCTGAAGTGCTTGCTTGCTGAGGGTAAAGGGAAAATGGAATGGGTAGTAGAAAAAGGTAGTGATAAATATGAAATGACCACATGACTGATTACAGAAATGAGGACTGTGATGGTATCAATATTTCCTCCTTGTTTTGTTATGAGTATGTGTTCTAGTTTGCTAGCTGCCAGAATGCAATATACCAGAAATGGAGTGGCTTTTAAAAAGGGGATTTAAAAACTGCTAGAATACAATTCCAAGGCTGAGAAAATGTCCCAATTAAAACAAGTCTATAGAAATGTCCAATTTAAGGCATCCAGGGAAAGATACCTTGGTTCAGGAAGGCTGATGAAGTTCAGGGTTTCTCTATCATCTGAGAAGGCACATGGTGAACAGGGTCAGGGTTTCTCTCTCATCTGGAAAGGTATGTGGCAAACACGGCATTAACTGCTAGCTTTCTCTTCTGGCTTCCCTTCATGAAGCTCCCCGGGAGGCGTTTTCCTTCTTCATTTCCAAAGGTCACTAGCTGGTGGACTCTCTGCTTCTCATAGGCTATGTCATTCTGCTCTCTCTGAATCTCCTGACTTTCTCTCTTGTCATTCTGTTTTTCTCTCTTGTCATCCTATTATAGGATTCCAGTAAATTAATCAAGACCCACCTAATCCAGCTTGACAAACACTTTTGCTTGAGTCACATCTCCAGGGAGATGATCTAATTACAGTCTCAAATATACAGTTCTGAATAGGGATTAGAAGAAATGGCTGCCTTTACAAAATGGGATTAGGATTAAATCATGTCTTTTCTAGGGTACATACATCCTTTCAAAACGGCACAATATGTTTGTATTTGTACATAAAACAAATATCTTGTTTGCCTCTTATCATATGACATAAATTATATTGTTCATGTTATTTAAGTTACAGGATGTCAATTTTAAGAGGGAATATTACCTAAGGATTTGCACCCTATTCTGGAGAGATGTAATGCATTTCTGGTTGTACACAAGACAGTTGAGTATTGTTAAAGGAAAAACATGTCTGTTACTGTGTTCTCTTTAGAAATTAACATGTCTCAAAGTGATGTGTATAGCTGCAGAGTTGACAATGAGTGGATTGTGATGGTTGGGTTCTGGTGTCAGCTTGGCCAGTTGATGATGCCCAGTTGTCTGGTCAGGCAAGCACTGGTCTAACTGTTGCTGCAAGGATATTTTGTGGCTGACTGATAATCTGGAAGTCTGGTTTGTTAAGTCATCATTCAGTTGATTGCAACTGTGGCTGATTACATCTACAATCAACTAAGCGCACATCTCCTGCAAATTGATAATCCAATCAATTGGATTTTAGCCACTCGATTGAAGACTTTTAAGGAAGAAGAAGGAATTTTTCACTGTGTCTTCAACCAGCGAGGTCCCCCTCTAGAGTTCACTGTAACTCTTCGTTGGAATTGCCAGCTTCACAGCATGCCCTGTGAATTTTGGACTCTTGCTTTCCCACAGTTGTATGAGACACCTTCATAAATCTTATATTTACAGTATCTCCTGTTGGTTCTATTTCTCTAGAGAACCATGACTAATACAGCTTATCAATGTGATTATACCAAGAGCCATTGATTGTACACTTAAGATGGATTGTGTAGTGTATGAAAAAAACTGTTTTAAAAATGTTTTAAAATAGACTTTAAGTTTAAAACTGTTATAAGAGGCAAAGAAGGTCACTTTATTCTGATAGAAAAGTCAATTCAACAAGATGACATAACAATTATAAATATATATGCACCTAATGGCAGAGGCCCAAAATATATGAAGCAACTATTGTCAGATTTGAAAGTAGTAACAGAAGGATCTATATTATTAGTGGGAGCACTTTAATACACCATTTTCAATAATGGATAGAACATCTGGACAGGTAAATAAGGAGTAGAAGCTTTGAATGATACTATAAACCAAGTAGACATAATAGACATGTATAGAACACTTCACCCAACAGCAGCAAAATACACATTCTTATTTAGTGCACATAGGTCATTCTTCAGAACAGGCCACATGTTAGGTCCCAAAACAAGTATCAAAAAAATTCAAAAATATTGAAATAATACGATATATCTTCTCTGACCACAATGGAATGGTGCTAGGATTCAAATAACGGAGTGAGAACTGGGAAATTCACAAACATGTGGAAATTAAACAACACACTCATTTTTATTAAGAGTTTAATTTTATTGCATCTTTAAAATATCACAAATAGGTCTGGCATCTTGTTGTTTCCATTGCAGCACAACTCTTAGATCTTATTCATCAGCTTGCTGAACTGTTCTTTTTTCAGAGTCATAGATACCATCCAAAAATGTTCTTATATCCTTGTTTTTAACTCTTATGGTTGGCTGAATCAAGGCAGCTGAACTTGATACATATTCAAGGTCATATCATTCAAGAGTTAACATCAACTTTCTGGGCTCAAGATACTGAATAAGCAACCCTTGGCCTTATCCAAACCCTGCTGGTCTATGCTTCACCCAGAGACCAGCTCTCCTGAATAACAACATTGATTGGGAAGTAAGCATAAATAGACCTCGTCTGAAATAGAAGCCCAAAATGTAATGCCCTTGATCATGTTCTGTACATGACTACAGATAGTGTGAATTATAACTAGCTCTTTTCTATTTCCTCACCTTATGTTAACTCAAAGCCTTTTCTTTTTCTTCCTGAGTAGACTGAGTTCTACATAAATACGGCTGATTTCTCTCAGCAGGGCTCCTCTGGGGTCCTTCACAATAACTGAGCATCCCTTCAGTATGATGTCAACATTATCTGGAATGTTGACAGTCTAGTCTGAGAATGGTCTTCATTCTTACGGTAAATGCAGCACAAAACGAGCAACACACTCTTAAACAACCAGTGGGTCAAAGAAGAAACCAAAAAGGGGAAGTAGGAAATATCCTGAGACAAATGAAAATGAGGCAATGGTAGGGTTGAGAAGGAAATTTACAGCTCTAAATGCTTATATTAACAAAGAAGAAAGCCCTCACATCAGAAACCTAAACCTAAAAAAAAAAAAAAGAAAGAAAGAAAAGAAAAGCTAACTAAACCCAAAGGGAGGATCTAGAAAAAGAAAAGCTAACTAAACCCAAAGGAAGGAAATAACAAAGATTAGAGTAAAGATAAATGAAATAGAGAATTAAAATAGAGGGAATCAATGAAACAAAAAGCTGGTTCTCTGAAAAGATCAATAAAATTGACAAAGAAGAAAAGAGGAGGGACACAAATAACTAAAATCAGAAGTGAAAGGGGGACATTAGAAGTGACTACAGAAATAAAGTGATCTTAAAATCTATGTAAAACTCCATGCCAACAAATTATATAACCTAGATGAAGTGGATAAATTCCTAGAAACACTCATACTACCTACACTGACTCAAGAAGAAGTAAAAGATCTCAGCAGAATAATAACAAGTAAAGTGATTGAATCAGTAATTTAAAAACTCCCAAGATCCCACATGCCATCATGAAAATCAAGCATTGTTCTGGAGAACTCCCATCCTACACTTGTCTTGGGTTTCTCCTGTGTGCTATACCATGGCCCCAACAGCAGCTCTGCTCAGAAACCCAACCAGCCATACTGCTTGCCCAGGGGGAGCTTTTTGGGGAAAATGGATGTGAGTGATGGTTTATCAATCTGCAGCCTTCACAGTCAGTGAGGACAGGAAAGCTTTGGCTGATCTGTGAAAGAATACTGCAATGATTGCAGGGGCCAAGGGGAAGTTGAGCAGAATGGACAGTCATTAAAATGGGCCCAATGGTCATGTCTGCTGCTGACTATGAAGAGCAGTATTTGCACAGATGGCTTCTTGCATTTTGCCATCCCCCATCTTCTAGCCTGCAGTCAGTAGGACTCAACAATCCCAGCAACAAGGCCTTTTCCCTGTTTGTGAGTTGTGCATGTAAAGCATTTAGAACACTGTCTTAGTAAGCACTCAATAAATGTTATTGATTCTTCAGCAAAAACAAATAAAAAAAACTCTGAAGAAATAAAAGCTCAGGACTAGATGGCTTCACTGGACAATTTTAACAAACTTTCCAAGAAGAATTAACACCAATTCTTCTCAAAATCTCCCAAAAAATAAAATAGAAGAACAAAGAACACTAACTCATTTTACAGGGCCATCATCCAAAGCTGGATAAATATACTACAAGAAAACTACAGACCAATATCTTTTATGAATATAGATGCAAAAATCCTCACAAAATACTAGCAAACAGAATCCAACAGCACATTAAAAGGATTCTACACCATTATCAAGTTGGATTTATCTCAGGTATACAAACATGTTTAAACATAAGAAAATCAATGTAATATACTATATTTATAAAATGAGGAAGAAAAACAAATAATCATTTCAATGATGCAGAAAAAAGTATTTGGCAAAATCCAGCACCTCTTCTTGATAAAAATACTTAGAAAACTAGGCATAGAGGGGAACTTTCTCAACATAATAAAAGGGCATATATGAAAAACCTACCACTAACATCATCCACAATGGTGAGAGACTGAGAGATTTCCATCTAATATCGGGAACAAGACAAGAATTTACCCACTGTCACCACTGTTATTCAACATTGTACTGGAAGTTCTAGCTAGAGTAATTAGACAAGGAAAAGTAATAAAAGGCATCCAAATTGGAAAGAAAGAAGTACAAGTTTCCCTATTTATAGGTGACATGAATTTATATATAGAAAATCCTCAAAAATCCAAAATAAATGAATTCAGCAAAGTCACAGGGTATAAGTTCAATATACAAAAGTCAGTAGTATATGTACACTAGTAATAAACAACCTGAAGAGAAAATTATGACCAAAATGCCATTTAAAATAGCACTTTAAAAATCAAATATCTAGGAATAAATTTAACTAAGGATGTAAAAGACTTATACATGGATAAATAGCAAACATTGCTACAAGTAATCAAATAAATGGCTTGATTAAAATAAATAAAACAAAAGGTTTCTTTTTTTTTTACCTAAATAAATGGAAGGACATTCCATGTTCATGGACTAGAAAACTAAATATTAAGATGTCAATTCTATCTAAAGAAATTTACACATTCAACACAATCCTAATAAAAATTCTAACAACTTTCTTTGCAGAAATGGAAAAGCCAATCATCAAATTTATTTTGGAAGGGTATGATAGATTCATGTGTCAACTTGGCTAGGTAATGGTGCCCAGTCATTTGGTCAAGCAAGCACTATCCTGTTACTGTTAAAGTCCAGGATATTTCATGGACTTAAATAATCAGTAAGTTGATGCATTTATCATTGATTGCATCTATAATCAATGAAGGAGAGTTTCTTAAGCAATGAGAGATGTTTCATCTAATCAGTTGAAGGTTTAAAAGGAGAAGTGATGACTTCAGCAGTCAACCAGCTTCTCCTGGGGAATGCATTGAAAACCTGCACTGAAGTTCCCAGATTGCAGCCTGCTCTATAGAAATTGGACTTATGCATCCCCACATTTGTATGAAGTGAGGCACTTTTTAAAAAATATTTTTTACTGATGAATCTTATCATACAAACATCCCATACATGGTGTACAATCAATGGCTCACAATATCATCACATAGTTGTGTATTCGTCACCACTATCATTTCTTAGAACATTTGCATCACTCCAGAAAAAGAAACAAAAAGAAAAAAGAAAAAACTCATATATACCATACACCCCATCCCTCCCTCTTGATTGACCTCCAGTATTTCCATCTATCTGATTTATTTTAACCTTTGTCTCCTCTATTATTTGTTTATTTTTTATCCATATTTTTTACTCATTTGTCCATACCCTAGATAAAAGGAGCACCAGGCACAAAGTTTTCACAATCACACAGTCACATTTTAAAAGCGATATCATTATACAATTTTCTTCAAGAATCAAGGCTACTGGAATACAGCTCAACAGTTTCAAGTTACTTCCTTCCAGTCACTCCAATACACCATAAACAAAAAAGGGATATCAATATAACATGTAAGAATAACCTCCAAGATAACCTCTCAACTCTATTTGAAATCTCCCAGCCACTGAAACTTTATTTTGCCTCATTTGTCTCTTCCCCCTTTTGGTCAGAAGATTTTCTCAGTCTCTTGATGCCAGGTCCCAGCTCACCCCAGGTTTTCTGTCCCACATTACCAAGAAGGTTTACACCCTTGGGAGTCATGTCTCACATAGGTAGGGAGGGTAGTGAGTTTACTTGCTGCATCAGCTTAGAGAGGCCAAATCTATGCAACTAACGATGTTCTTTGAGGGTGGCTCTTAGGCCTAATTTTAAGTAGGCTTAGCCTATCCTTTACAGGAATAAGTTTCATATGGGAAAACCCCAAAATCAAGGGCTCAGTCTATTGATTTGGTTGTGTCCAATGCTTGTGAGAATATCAGAAATTCTTCAAATGGGGAAGTTGAATATTTCCTCCTTTCCTCCCAGTGCTCCAAGGGGACACTGGTTTCCTCCCAGTGCTCCAAGGTTCTGGTTTGCTAGCTGCTGGAATGCAATATACCAGAAACAGAATGGCTTTTAAAAAAGGGGAATTTAATAAGTTATAAGTTTACAGTTCTAAGACCATGAAAATGCCCCAATTAAAGCAAGTCTATAAAAATGTCCAAATTAAGGCACCAACAAGAGGTTACCTTTGGTCAAGAAAGGCCAATGAAGTTCAGGGTTTCTCTCTCAACTGGAAAGCCACATGGCAAACATGGCAATGTCTGCTAGCTTTCTCTCCAGGCCTCCTGCTTCATGAAGCTTCCCCAGGGGCATTTTCCTTCTTCATCTCCAAAGGTCACTGGCTGTGTGGGCTCTCATGCTTCTCATCACTCTCTCATCACTCTGAAAAGGGACTCTGTCCAAAATTCTTCCTCTTTTAAAGGATTCCAGTAAACTAATCAATATCCATGGGGAATGGGTGGAGTCACGTCTCCCACTATTCAAAAGTTAATACCCACAGCATCAAGGGACTGAGAAAACCTTCTCGACCAAAAGGGGAAGAGTGAAATGAGACAAAGTGTCAATGGCTGAGAGATTCCAAACAGAGTCAAGAGGTTATCCTGGAGGTTATTCTTATGCATTAAGTAGATATCACCTTGTTAGTCAAGATGTAATGGAGAGGCTGGAGGGAACTGCCTGAAAATGCAGAGCTGTGTTCCAGTAGCCATGTTTCTTGATGATGATTGTATAATGATATAGCTTTCACAGTGTGACTGTGTGATTGTGAAAACCTTGTGTCTGATGCTCCTTTTATCTACCTTGTCAACAGATGAGTAGAACATATGGAATAAAAATAAATAATAGGGGAAACAAATGTTAAAATAAATTTAGTTTGAAATGCTAGTGATCAATGAAAGGGAGGAGTAAGGGGTATGGTGTGTATGGTTTTTTTTTCTGTTTTCGTTTTATTTTTCTGTTATCTTTTTATTTCTTTTTCTGAATTAATGCAAATGTTCTAAGAAATGATCATGATGATGAATATGCAACTATGTGATGATATTGTGAATTACTGATTATATATGTAGAATGGAATGATCACATATTAAGAATGTTTGTGTTTCCTGTAATTTTTTTTAATTAATAAAAAAAAAAGTTAATACCCACAATTGAGTGAGTCACATCTCCCTGAATGTAATCTAATCAAGTTTCCAACATACAATACTGAATAGGGTTTAAAAGAAACGGCTGCTCCCACAAGACTGGATCAGGATTAAAACATGGCTTTTCTAGGGGATTATGTGCCCTAGAAGGTACACACGGATGTACCTTGTTGTTCATTTTTCTTAGAATGAGAACTGGCTAGAAGTGCATTTATATACTGATTTATGGGTATTGCTAATGGTTTGGCTGCATGGTCAGGGACTTGGAAGGAAAATGATTGGAAAATTGGTGGCAAAGAGATCTGGGGAAGAGGTATGCGGATAGAACTTTCTGGGTGGGCAAAAAACATGAAGATATTTGTTTCTCATATAATGTTCAGCAGAGGGTGACTTCAGCAGAGGAAGATTTTAATAAGTGGATAAGATGACCAGTTCTGTGGATACCAGTCAGCCTCTTTCCCCAGCCACTCTTGTCTTTGCCCGATGGGCTTAGGAACAAAGTGGACATGGTGGTAGGGATGGAGGTTATGTGCAGGCTCAGTGACATGGGATTCCACTCACCAAGGCTGACCTGGCTATAGCCACTGGTGAATGCCCAATCTGCCAGCAGCAGAGACCCACACTTAGTCCCCAATATGACACCATTCCCCAAGGTGATCAGCCTGCTACTTGGTGGTAGGGTGATTACATTGGACCATTTCCATCATGGAAGGAGTAGTGATTTTTTTTTAACTGGAATAGATACATACTTTGGATATGGGTTTGCCTTCCCTACACACAATGCTTCTGCCAAAACTACTATCTATGAACTTACAGAATGCCTTCTCCACTATCTGGGTATTCCACACAGCATTGCTTCTGATTACGGAACCCATTTCACAGCAAATGAATGTGGAAACGGGCATACGTTCATGAAATTCTCTAGTCTTATCAAGTTCCACATCATCCTGAGGTACCTGTGTTGATAGAACAGTGGAATGCCATTTGAAAATCCAGTTACGGTGCCACCTAGGTGGCAATACTTTGCAGGGCTGTGGCAATGTTCTCCAGAAGGCTGTGTATGCTCTAAATCAGCATCCACTCCATGGTGTGTTTCCTGTAGCCAGGATTCATGGGCTCAGAAATCAAGGGGTGGAAATGGGAGTGGCACCACTCATTATTACTCCTAGTGATCCACTAGGAAAAGTTCTGCTTCCTGTCCCTGCAACCTTAAGCTTTGCTGATCTATAGGCTTTAGTTCCAAAAGGAGGAGTGCTACCACCACGGACACAATGATTCCATTGAACTGGAAGTCAAGACTGCCACCTGGCCACTCTGGGCTTCTCACACCACTGAATCAACAGGCATGAAAGGGGATGACTATTCTGTCTGGGGTAATTGATCCTGACCATCAAGGGGGAAATAGGCTGCAACCATACAATGGAAGTAAAGAAGAGTTT
Source organism: Myrmecophaga tridactyla (assembly GCA_004026745.1). Lineage (NCBI taxonomy): Eukaryota > Metazoa > Chordata > Mammalia > Pilosa > Myrmecophagidae > Myrmecophaga > Myrmecophaga tridactyla. Next base: position 47,761 of record PVIY010004755.1, read on the forward strand.
CTGTGGGATACAGGAAATCCCTAGGATGTCTCTTAGTACTACCGTGCCCTGTGATTAAAGTCAATGGAAAACTGCAACAACCCAATCTGGCAGGACTACCAATGGCCCAGAAACTTCGGGAATGAAGGTTTGGGTCACCCCACCAGGCAAAGAACCATGGCCAGCTGAGGTGCTTGCTGAGGGTAAAGGAAAATAGAATGGGTAGTAGAAGAAGGTAGTGATAAATATGAATTATGACCACATGACCATTTACAGATACAAGGCTGTAATGGTATGAATAATATTTCTTGTTTTGTTTGAGTACTTTTGTATATATGTGGTAGTTAGGTTCAGGTGTCATCTTGGCCAGGTGAAGGTGCCTAATTCTATTGCTGTGGACATGAGCCCATGGCATGTGAAACTCATCTGTCCCTAATTATAGCCGCAGTTGGCTAGGAGGTGTGCCTGTGGCAATGAATCATGTTTGATTTAATTGGCTGGATGCTTAAATGAGAGAGCTCAACATAGCACAGCCCCAGCACCTCAGCATACCTCATCTCAGCACTCACAGCTCAGCCCAGGCCTTTGGAGATACACAAAGGAATCACCCTGGGGAAAGTTGTTGGAACCCTGAGGCCTGGAGAGAAGGCCGGCAGAGATTGCCCTGTACCTTCCTATGTAAGAAAGAACCTCAGTTGAAAGTTAGCTGCCTTTCCTCTGAAGAACTATACGTTTTTAACTAAATAACCCCCCCTTTTATTGAAAGTCAATCCATCTCTGGGTGTGTTGCATTCTGACAGCTTTGGTAGACTAAAACAATATGTACATAAAGTAAATATCTTTGTTTTCCTCACTATTAATCCCTTATCATATGACATAAGTTTGATTATTTATTTATAGTATTTAAGTTATAGGATATCAGGTTTAAGCGGAGTATTACCCAAGAACTTGCACACTATTCTGGAGAGATTTAGTGTGTTTCCGGTTATATGCAAGACAGTTGAGTATCATTAGGCAAAAAACATATCTGTTTTTTTATTTAGGTATTAAATGAAGTTTAAGGTGATGTGTATAGCTGCCAAGTTGACAAGGGGTGGACTGTGATTGTTAGGTTCTGTGTCAAGTTGGACAGGTAATGGTGCCCAGCTGTCTGGTCAAAGAAGCAGTGGCCTAACTGTTACTGCAAGGACATTTCATGGGTGTAAATAATCAATAAATTGATTGCATTTATGCCTGATTACATACACAATCAACTAAGGAGAGTTTCTTCAGCAGTGAGAGGTGTTTGAAGTAATCAGTTGAAGGCTTTAAAAGAAGTGGTGACTTCAGCAGTTAAAAGAGAATTTTCATCTCTACTTCAGCCAGCCAACTTATCCTAGGGAACTCATTGGAGTTCCTTCAATGGAGTTGCCAGCTTGCAACCTGCCCTACAGAATTTGGACTCATGATTCCCCACAGTTGTGTGAGACACTTTAATAAAAGTTCATAATATTTACAGATATCTCCTATTGGTTGTGTTTCCCTAGAGAACTCTAACTAAAATAAAGGGTAAGATGCCCCCACAAGCCAAAAGTATCATGAAATACAAGAATAAAGTGGAGGAACAACAGTTTCCAATTTTAAAATTTATTCCAAAGCTACAGTTATGAAAACACCATGATCCTGGCCCAGGACAGACTATAACCTACGGATTTGAACTGAGAGTTTAGAAATAAACCCAGAAATGGATCTTAAAAATTATAAATTTGTGTGCATCAAAGGACTTCATCATGAAAGTAAAAAGAAAACATAGAGAATGGGAGAAAGCATTTGTAAACCACATATTTGATAAGGGTTTGGTATCCAGAATATGTGAGGAAATCCTTCAACTCAACAACAAAAAGACAACTCAATTTAAAAATGGGCAAAAGTCAGTGATGCAATGGTGATGCAATGGTGGCTCAGTGGCAGAGTTCTTGCCTGCCATGCTGGAGACCTTGTTTTGATTCCTGGAGCCTGTCCATGCAAAAAAAAAAAAAAAAGCAGAAGTCTTAAATAGACATTTCTCCAATGAAGATATACAAATGGCCAAAAAGCACATGAAAAGATGGTCAACACCCTTAGCCATTAGGGAAATGCAAATAAAACCAAATAAATACCATTTCATATCCTCTAGAATGGTTACTACTAAAAAAAAAAGAAAATTAGTGTTCAAGAGGATATGGAGAAATAGGAATGCTCATTCAGTGTTGGTGGGAATGTAAAATAGTGAAGCTATCTGTTTTACCATATAGATTTACCATATCACCTGGCAACCTCACTTCTAGGTATAATTGAAAAAGGGTCTCAAACAGATACTTTCACATCAGTGTGGCATAATTTACAATTGCCAAAAGATGGAGGCAACCCAAGTGCCCATCAACCTATGAATGGATAATCAAAATGTGGTATATACGTAGAATTGGATATTATTCATCTGTAAAAAGGAATTAAGTTCTGATATAAGCAACAGCATAGATGAACCTTAAGACATCACATTGAGTGAAATAAGCCAGAAACAAATGGACAAATACAGTATGATCTCACAATATGAAATAATTAGAATAAGCAAATTGATAGTCATAAATTAGAACACAAAATACCAGGGGCCAGGGTAGGGGTAGAGAACAGGGAATTAATTCTTAATTGGTACAGAATTTCTGTTTGGGGTGATAGAAATGTTTTGGTAATGGGTGATCATGATGGTAGCACAACATTGTGAATTTAACTAACAACATTGACATATATTTCAATGTGATTAAAGGAAAGATTTTATATGTTACTGTAATAAAAATTTTAAAAAATAAAACCATAGTACTGTGCAGCACAGTGAACCCTATTGTAAATTATGAATTATAGTTAATAGTACAATTGTTATAGTATTCTGTCATCAATTGTAACAAAGGTACCACACTAATGCAAAGTGTTAATAATAAGGAAAACTGTATATAAAGGAAGAGTACATGTGAGCTCTGAATTTTCTGCATGATGTTTCTATAAACCTACAACTTCTCTAATAAAAAGAAAAAACAGAAATATTATAAATTGGCTATGGAATACTATACCACGCAGGTTAAAAATAATGAAGTAGATCTACAAATACTAAGCAAACTGTTAGCCATGCTTTCTTCTTGGAGGGTAAGTAGGATTGTGGAAGTGAATAAATATGGATTTTAACTTATTGTCTAGGCTAAAAATTTTTTTTAATGTTAGGAAATACCTGAAAATATTTACTAATTTGGGGGGAAATGCCAGTAACACTGGCTTGAATTAATATATAGGAAAAAGAGGAATAACTGATGGAACAAGGTCCATGAGGCAATAAAATGAGATGAGTTCCAGAGCTCAGCAGAAGAAATGTGCTTGAAAAAGAGGAATTTTTGTGGTGGGTAGACCTGAAGTTGAGGGAGCTGTCAAATGATGACCTCCATAATACTTGCAAAGAGGATGGGGAAGTTAAGGCTGAGTCAGGGGCTTAGGAAGTATGGTCAATTTGTGAGGGTTTAGGAAAGTAATTACAGTTATGTTAACATAATTATTTAATCCTCGCATCCATCCCATGAGGTATTACCTCCATTTTACAAATGTAGAAATGGAAGCACAGTGATTACCTAATTTACACAAGACTGCACAGCTGATGAATGATGGATCTGTTTTATGTATTTCTAACCCAGACCTCTCTGTCTTCAATGTACTGACTCTGTCTAAACCTCACGTATCTCAGCAATGAAGTGGAAATGGTCCTATGCCATGCCATCCTCTAATGCAGTGGTCCCCACAGTGGAGTGGGATGGCACATTAAGGTGTGCATGATGCTAGGGAAAGTGTTAGATTTCTATTTATATATGTTTTTAATTTAAAAAAGGAAAGACATTAAGCTTTGCTAATTTAATGTAAAGATAGACACTGGCATCTTCATTTGGTCTGGACACCAGTTGGTTATGAGTCATTTTTTTTTTAAATTATTTTATTTTATTTTTTTAAATACCAAAAAAAACACCTAACAAACACAAACATTCCTATTTTGATCATTCCATTCTACATATATAATCAGTAATTCACAATATCATCACATAGTTGCATATTCATCATCATAATCATTTCTTGGAACATTTGCATCTATTCAGAAAAAGAAATAAAACAAAAACAGAAAAAAAATTTATACATACCATACCCCTTACCCCTCGCTTTCATTGATCACTAGCATTTCAAACTAAATTTATTTTAGCATTTGTTCCCCCTATTATTTATTTTTATTCCATATGTTCTACTTATCTGTTGACAAGGTAGATAAAAGGAGCATCAGACACAAGGTTTTCACAATCACACAGTCACATTGTGAAAGCTATATCATTATAATCATCTTCAAGAAACATGGCTACTGGAACACAGCTCTACATTTTCAGGCAGTTCCCTCCAGCCTCTCCACTACATCTTGAACAACAAGGTGATATCTACTTAATGCGTAAGAATAACCTCCAGGATAACCTCTCGACTCTGTTTGACATCTCTCAGCCATTGACACTTTGTCTCATTTCACTCTTCCCCCTTTTGGTCGAGAAGGTTTTCTCAATCCCTTGATGCTGAGTCTCAGCTCATTCTAGGGGTTTTCTCAATCCCTTGATGCTGAGTCTCAGCTCATTCCAGGATCTCTGTCCCATTTTGCCAGGAAGGTCCACATCCCTGGGAGTCATGTCCCACATAGACAGGGGGTGGGTGGTGAGTTTGCTTGCTGTGTTGGCTGGAGAGAGAGGCCACATCTGAGCAACAAAAGAGGTTCTCTTGGAGGGTTCTCTTGGCCTAATTTTAAGTAGGCTTGACCCATCCTTTGTGGGGTTAAGTTTCATATGAACAAACCCCAAGACTGGGGGCTCAGCCTATAGCTTTGGTTGTCCACACTGCTTGTGAGAATATCAAGAATTCAACTTGGGGAAGTTGAATTTCCCCCCGTTCTCACCATTCCCTGAAGGGGACTTTGCAAATACTTTTTTATTCACTGTTCAAATCACTCTGGGAGGTTATGAGTCATTTTGATATCTTGACGAATACACTGGACTTCTATGGTACAGATGGGTTGGTGGTGTACATATGAGTACAGATGGGTTAATACATTTTTTAACAGTTAATGGATGGCATTTATGTATTAATTTTTCTAGAATGAAGACCTTCATGTAGCAGAATCTTTAAAATACAGTCTATGCTTGAAATGACATCCTGAAGAACATGACAAGATGGTTGAGCCTTGAGGACATAATGCTGAGTGAAATAAGGCAGACACGAAAGGATAGATACTGTATGATTCCACTTTTATGACTATGGTAAAGGTAAAACCAGGGACTTATAATACAGAATATAGGGGACTTAGAGATGCATGGAAGCTAGAGATGAGTGAATGGTTAATGAGGTTGAACTCAAATGTAAGGGAACAGATAGAAGTGAAGGCGATTCTTTAGTGGGTCTATAAGTAATATTACCATATTGAAGGTGAACATGATTGAAAGGGGTTGTATAGACCTATGTGTTCCACGGATTAACACTACAAATATAAATAAGTTCTTACAAGAGCTACTTTAAAGGTTTGATGTGTGTACGAAGAGTGTTTAAGTCCAGGGTATGGGGGAAAACTGCTGTTGAGTGCCATGCACTATGCTCAACAGGAAACCATCAGCACTACCACAGCAACAGCAAGGCAAATAATGGGGGGAGGGACAAGAATTAAGGAGAAATTTAGATTTCCTGTTTGGTAAGAGTGTGTTTATTGGTTATTTTTCTCTTGGGAACAATGAAATTATCTAAAATTGAGAATGTTGATGGACTGTGGACTTTGGGCATTATACTTGATGCCTAATGAATGCAGGTGGCTGAAGGATGCACTGACTGAGAAGAACATTGGTGAAGGATGGTGCATATATATGATTGAATATTGTGCTGCTATAAAAAGGAACAAAGTTGTGAAGCTTGCAACAATATGAATGAACCTGTGGGACATTAGGTGAGGCAAAATAAGCCAGAAATGAAAGAACAACTATTGTATGGTGTCCTTTAGAAAATGCTTATAAGAAAACAGAGCCCTAGATTGGAAGCTCTTATAGCAAACACATTTAGTCCAGTAAGTATTACTAATTACTATTAGTAATTACCTAATTACTAAATTAGGTAATTATTACTTCTGGATTTTGAGAGGCTATTTTATACATGTATAAACTGGTATTTAGAGATAAGAATAAGGATGATCAGGCTGGGATTAAGGTAATTTAGAATATAGGGGTAAATAAGACATTGTCTATATTTTAGAACTGTGCCTACTCTTTGAGACCAAAGGAAGAAAGGTTTATTTTGTCCTGAACCTAATTTTTCTGTAGCACATAATTTAACTCAACCTGTCTGCACAGCTCAGTTGAACAATTGAAACACAGGAAGACCAGAATAAGAAAGAGGATCTTTAATACTGTACAGCTTAATTAATGCCTGGATACATCCTAGAATATATTAACCAGGTAATCAAAAAGTATTAGCAAACTCCCTTGAGGGATGGGAGAAAAAATATGGAACTATTAAACTTTAACATCAGGGAATCCCCTGATACTGTGTCAAACATTAGGGACACACAAATCAATAGGCCAACCCTTGATCTCAAGGCTTACTCTTTTTTTTTATATTTATTTATTAATTTAAAAAAATTAACAAACCAAATAAAACACCAACATATATAATCAGTAATTCACAATATCATCACTTAGTTGCATATTCATCATTTCTTAGAATATTTGCATCAATTCAGAAAAAGAAATAAAAAGTCAATAGAAAAAGAAATAAAACGATAACAGAAAAAAACAAAGATTATACCTACCATACCCCTTACCCCTCGCTTTCATTGATCACTAGCATTTCAAACTAAATTTATTTTAGCATTTGTTCCCCCTATTATTTATTTTTATTCCATATGTTCTACTTATCTGTTGACAAGGTAGATAAAAGGAGCATCAGACACAAGGTTTTCACAATCACACAGTCACATTGTGAAAGCTATATCATTATTCAATTATCCTCAAGAAACATGACTACTGAAACACAGCTCTACATTTTCAGGCAGTTCCCTCCAGCCTCTCCATTAGATCTTGAATAACAAGGTGATATCTACTTAATGCGTAAGAATAACCTCCAGGATAACCTCTCGACTCTGTTTGGAATCTCTCAGCCATTGACACTTTGTCTCATTTCACTCTTCCCCCTTTTGGTTGAAAAGGTTTTCTCAATCCCTTGATGCTGAGTCTCAGCTCATTCTAGGATTTCTGTCCCACATTGCCAGGAAGGTCCACATCCCTGGGATTCATGTCCCACGTAGACAGGGGGAGGATGGTGAGATTGCTTGTTGTGTTGGCTGGAGAGAGAGGCCACACCTGAGCAACAAAAGAGGCTCTCTTGGGGGTGACTCTTAGGCCTAAATTTTAAGTAGACTTGACCTATCCTTTGTGGGTTAAGTTTCATATGAACAAACCCCAAGACTGGGGGCTCAGCCTATAGCTTTGGTTGTCCACACTGCTTGTGAGAATATCAAGAATTCAACTTGGGGAAGTTGAATTTCTCCCTGTTCTCACCATTCCCCGAAGGGGGCTTTGCAAATACTTTTCCACTCACTGATCGAATCACTCCGGGATTCATCGGGGCATCACTCTGGACAAACCAACAAAATCTCATGTCCTACCTGAGATTTCAAGTACTTATGGTGTTCAATCAAACTATCTACATAAGTTATATTAGGAAATGCACTAGTCAAAATATAAATTTTGTAACTAATAAACATTTTTTGCTTTAGTCTCACACATAAGGTGACATTTTAAAATATTAATTACCATCTATTTTCAGCACCTTGCAATAATGACATTCCTTTGTTCTTCCTCATGCAAAAGCATTTTTTAAATTTGTACATTTAGTCACTATTATTACACACTCTAGGCATTCCTAGATTATACCGTCTCCATCTTTAACATCTATCTTTCTTTCTGATTTCATTTATGCCCCCAGCCCTCCTCAAGGCTTACTCTTGTGAAGCTTATGTAGGTAGTGGAGAAACTTAGCCTACTTATAGTTATGCCTAAAAGTTACTTCTGGAGGACCTCTTTTATTGTTCAGATGTGGCCTCACTCTCTCTAAGCCCAACTCTGCAGGTGAAATCATTGCCCTCCCCACTATGTGGGACATGACATCCAGGGGTGAAAGTCTCCTTGGCAGTGTGGGAGAGGACTCCCAGGGATGAGTCTGGCCCTGGCACGATAGGATCAACAATTCCATCCTGACAAAAGGGGGAAAGAAGTGTAACAAATAAGGTATCGGTGACTGAGATAGTTCAAAAAGAGTCAAGGGGCTACTCTGGTAGTCACTCATACACAAACTTCAGTTAAACATTGCTACTTATCATAATTTGCCACACCCAAACCCAAACCATTCCAACCAATCCTAAAGAACACCTAAGGCAATATATAGGATTCTACAAAGTTTCCAGGCACAAGGGTAACTTTCCAGAAAGCTACAAGCTCCAGATGGGTCCCAGGACCAAATCAGTCCTGAAACCTAGAGGGCCCAGCCTCTCCAGAACATCAGCTAGTTTATCTCCCTACCCCATATTAATGTCAAGCCCTTCCAATATGAAAAAGTTAGAATGGCCATAGCTCAAACAGCCCTAAAAAGAAGGATGGAAAAACCAAAGATGATGGTGGAGTTATACAGGGAAGGTAGGTTTAACAAATGAATATGATTGCTGAACCACTAAATTGATATTTCTTTCAGTCTCCAATATCTTAGAGAAGCTAGAGGTAAAAAACTAGAATTGTGGAATCGTAACTATATCAAACTCTGAAATCTGTTCTACAAGTAATTGTTGTGCTGTGCTTTGAAATTTATTGCTTTTTTGTATATATGTTATTTTTCACACAAAAAAAGAAAAAAGTCAATTGTGATGATAAAAAAAAATTTACCCCTCCTAAGCTCCTATATCCTGGAGCAGCTAGAAGGAAAAATCTGAGAGGATGGTATGGTAACCCATGACAAACTCTGGGATTTGTCCTGTAAGTACCTGTTGAAGAGTGCTTTGAAAACTACTGCTTTTTTATTTCTTTGCTTTGTATATATAATGTTATACAATAAAAAAGTTTAAAAAAAAATACCGCCTATGCCAAAAAGAGGATTGACCATGTAGATATTTGGCTTAACTCAGAGGTTTACTAGGATCTCTTGTCAAAGTGTTAAAAAAAAAAATTGTCAGAATTTATAAATACCTTCCGATTTTCTTACAAAAAAGACAAGGATTTTAACTTTGCTGACCTTTTCAGTGATAAGGTGGCTGTTAATAGACTGCTACTTTGTAGACATTAACAAACAATTTTAAAAAATCGGTTCCTCCAAAATAAGTTGATATTTTAATGAGTGAGAAAACAACCGCTTTTTGAAAGCTATTTCAAAAGAATATTCTGAAAAATATGTGAAACTATTCCCATTTTGGTGTGATTTTTTTTTTTGGCCAAAAATGTAGAAACATGTTTCCCATAAAAATGCTCATACTTGCACATATAAAGCCTTGGAAACAGAGATTTCTACTAAGTTTAGGTGTCTGCAAAACAAAAGAGATTCTAGGAATTTTAAACACATTTGTTAAAAAATTTAAAAATTTAAAATATATAAATATATAAATTTAATGCCTTCTGATTATTTTGCAAATGCAACTGATTGATATCACGGAAGATGAAAGTTAACAAGCTGAATTTGAATAAAAAATCTTCATATAATTGCCAAATCAGACTGGAAAATTAGTTTCATGATTAAGTAAGCCCAGCCAACTATTCTCCCACTTAGATCTTCATATTTTCATGAGGTATAGTTCCCTTAAAACCATGTAATATAAACTGATCATGGAAACAAACCTTTGAAATCATAATACCCTAATGTGTTAAACCACTGTTTCAGAAATAATAAGGCATAGTCAATCAAATTACTCACATGAAAAAAGTTAGTGGAGCAAAGAGGTTTTTTGGTACAGATATAACTTAAAACTGCATTTGTTTCAGCTTAATATTACTTTTTTTGACACTTTTTAAATTTTAAAATGTACGTAATATATTAGAACAGAATTATGTGTACATAGTGTATAAATAACATGGAATGCCTGTTAATTTTTTTAAATACGGGTTTGTCATAAACTAATTTAGAGATCATTGCTCTAATGCAGGGTTTCTCAGTCACAGCACTGTTGGCATTTCTTGTTGGATAATTCTTTGTTGTGAGGAGTTGTTCTGTGCCTTGTAGAATGTTTAGAAGCATTCCTGGCCTGCACGAACTAGCTGTCAGTGGCACCCCACCCCATCCTCTACCATTGGTAAAATAAAAATTCCTCCAGATATTGATAAATGTCCCCTCGTGGTAGGTTTGCCAGATTTAGCAACACAAAAATGAAATTAAATTAAAAATAGGACTTACTAAAAATCATTCATTGTTTACCTGAAATTCAAATTTAACTGGGTGTCCTGTGCTTTATCTAAAACCCTAAGGGAGGGAACCATCCCTTCCCCACCCTTCTCATTGAAAACCTTAGCTTTAATGTATTATGTCTATGACTATAATACTCTCTACATCTCCCAGTCCCTACTCTGTCTGTTCCTGACCTCCTAAACCCTTCCACTGTGCCCTCTGGAACTAATAATCTATAACTTGCAAATGTCCCTACATTTTCAAGCTTTCTCTCAAATTTCTTATCTTTACTAAAATTTGACTTTTTCTGAAAGACACTATTTTCCCTTTTCCCACCCAAATAGTGGCTGTTCATACTCTCAGGTTACACATACTTCAAGGAGAAGAGACAAAAGGAAATTTAAAGTAAAAAAAGGTAAATGGTATCTCCAATGGAAAACTATGCATTGTTTAGAGCCCACCTTTCTAATTCTAGTCTTTCATTGTCTCAGAGGATTTTACAGCTCTGCAAATTGTAAGTAACTGATAGCAATGCAAAATAATTCTTGTCTATAGGCATGAAAATAATTCTGTCCAATGGACATTCAATTGATTTCCCTCATCCGCTGTGGAAAGAAGCCAAAACTGCCTGCATGTTCAAGTTCATTTCAATATTCCTGATGTATATATGTGTCTGTTCTTAGGATTCACCTTTGAACATTTTACTGGTTCTCTCAGTAATCATGAATTAATGAAAGTCTTTACTCATTCATTTTGTATCTATGTAAGAGTCATGATTTTGTCTTTTTTTTTTTTAAGTATCCTTTAACAGAGATGGAGTTGATACTCCATTTCCCATTGTTCTTCCAGACTTATTAGTCTTTCACCTCTACTTAAAACACAAAAACAAAACCACAACATTGTAAACATAATTAATGCTACTGAATTGAGTACTTAAAAATGGTTAAAGTGGTGGATTTTATATTATAAATGTTACCATAATAATAAAAAGCAAGCAAGCAAGCAAGAAAAGCCAACTTCTTTGATTTCCACATCACTTACCTACCCCCCGCTCTTTTCTTCACCTCATTGTTTTTATCTACTGCCCTCCTTCCTCGAGTCAAGCAAGAATTTGGCATAGTATTCCTCTCCAGCACAAGCCATACCACTATCCTAGATAACTTCTACAATCAAAAGGACAATCCACCCACTAACTAGCGCCTTGGCCACTCATTTTTTGGTCTCCTCCATGATCTCCTTAACTCCACCGCTACCATCATTCACTCTTTCTATCTCCCCTTAGACACTGTCATTAATTCAAGCATCTTCTTTAATTATAACTTCTTCTCCTTCTAACTTGCCTGTTAACTTATCCTTACAACAATTTTCTTTGACCTCATTGGGACACTTTCAATTTCTTCTTTTCCCCTATTTAGTTCAGATTCCATGATCTATAATTTCAAAATATTGCCAAGACCCTCAACTCCATCGTTCTTCAATTTTTTTTTTTCACTTCATTTAGCTAGAAAATTCCAAACCCAAATGAACCTAATTATCTGCTTTTTCTGTGGCCCTGGTTATGGGCAGTTGTGCTCTACTCTAGAAAGTCACACAATCGGGCAAATTGCAAATGAATCCTTGACATACATACACCTCAGATCATCTCACTCTCCTAGTTTTCACTGTTTATCCAGACTTTTCCTTCTCTCATCAATCTTAGATTCCTCCCTCCTCCCCACACACTCTCAGTAGATGATCTCGCCCTATTCCTTACTAGAGAAAATAGAGACCATCATTGGGCACTACTCTTCTTACTACCAAACATACAAACTTACCTTCACATACACCCACTCTATCCTCCTCTCCTGTTTCAATAGAGGAGCCGTTCTTTCTTCTAATTGGGGCCAAATGCTTCTCCTGTGCTTTGGATCCCATTCCCCTGCTGTCTCAAAACCATCTGCCATAGACTATATATTCCAGTCTGTCTTATATGTATGTTTAACTTGTCTCTCTGAACAAAGTCCTTCTCAATTATTTTTAGACATCCTCAATTTTTTTATATTAAAAAAAAACACTTTCCTGAATTCTATGTTTCCTTCCAGCCACTCACTTCACTGTCTCCATTTCCTTTCCTTCTACTCAATGCTCAGCTCATTCCCCTCTGGGGTCTGGGTCATCACACCCCTACAGGAGTGCTAGCTACGATGACTTCCATGTCAACAAATCCAACATTTTTCAGTCATTTTATTGACTTTTCAGCAACAGTTGACACCATTGATCATTTCTTCCTTCTTGAAATGCTTGTTTGCCACAGCTTCTATGATAAAACACTCCCAAAGTTTTTCTTATACTCCTGGTCACTCCTTCTGAGTCCCTGGCAAGTGTATACTCCTCTACCGATGCACTAACCATAAACATTCCTCAAAGCTTAGTCTCATCCTCTCTTCTCTTTTACTTAATACTTCCCGTAACTATTCTCGCCCATACCTAGGACTTCACCAATCACCTCTGTATTGATGACTCCATCCCTGCCATGCATCTGAGCTAAGGCTGTCCTATCAGTCAACTCTTTTTGGAAGTTTCAGAGGCACCTAAAAGTCAATGTGCATTATAATTGAACTTCTCAATTATATTCCCCTTAAAATTGGGCCTTTTCCAGGTGTCCTAGCTCAGTAAATGGTTATACAAGTCAGAAACTTAGGCATTTCCCTGATATCTTGTCCTTCATCCCCCACCCTCTCTAATCCATCACCAGATGCTATCTTTTTTTTCATAAATCCATCTACTTCACTCCAAATTCACTTTCATTCACCTTGTTTAACTACCATCTGCTCTCCTCTATACTACTGCAAAAGCTTCCTAATCATTCTACTTTAATCCACTCTTAGTTCCTTCCAATCCTTTCTTCTCTTAGTAGCCAATAAAATCTTGCAAAATGCATATCTGATTATGTAAACCCCATGTTTAAAGCTCTTCAGTGACCTTTAGATAAAGACTAAAATCCTTAATAAGGCCAGGCCCCTGCAGAATTTATCAGCTATTTAACTGCATACTCACTGATATCATTCCCTCACAGGACCTTTGCATGTGCTACTGCCTTTGTTTTTAGCACCCCCCACTCAACCACCCACTTTGCCCCATTTGGATCTACTCTTCAGATCACAGCTTTTTTTAATGTCTCTAATAGAATTCTCTCATCATAGTCTCTCATCATCATCATCATTATCATCTTCATTATAGCCAATACTCAGACATGTTTACTTCAAGTTAGATACTAATCTAAGGGCTCTACTAATAATTTATTTATCATACAAATACCATTTGACATATGAGAAAACTAAGGCATCACATATTATATGTTCAAGCTGTATTTTCTTCATACTTTCTTCATAGGATGGCTGAAAAGATTAAACGAGTTAATATCTAAGTAAAGAACTTAGAACAGTGCCAGCTCCCACAGGATAAGTGCTTGATAAATGTTATCAAGTGTTATTATTGTAGTCTTGTATTTATTTGTGTGATGCCTTGATTAAAGTCTGTCTTTGTCACTGGCTCTGTGAACATTGGTCAGCGTCTCCTTTTTTGCTATTATATCCTTTGTGTTTGTCTAGTACAGTGCCTGACACATAAAAGGTACTCAGTAAACATTTTTGAATGAATGATAGCTTATGTTCAACTTCATAGGACTTTTTAAAAACATTTCTATTGTGAAATATAACATATATACAAAAAAGCAATAAATTGCCAAGTACATTTTAACAAGTAGTTATAGAACAGATTTTAAAGTTTGGTATGGGTTACAGTTCCATAATTTTTTGTTTTTTCTTCTAGCTACTCTAAGAAATTGGAGACCAAAAGAAATATCAATATAATGATTCAGCTGTCATACTCATTTGTTAAATCCTATCTTCTCTGTTTTACTCCTTCTTTTCTTTAAATAACATATATACATAAAAGCAATAAATTTCAAAGCACATCACAACAATTAGTTGTAGAACAGATTTCAGAGTTTGATATGGGTTACAAGTCCACAATTTTAGGTTTTTATTTCTAGCTGCTCTAAGGTACTGGAGGCTAAAATAAGTATCAGTATAATGATTCAGCACTCATACTCATTTGCTAAACCTGAACTTCTCTGTATAACTCCACCATCACCTTTGATCTTTCTCTCACTGTTTAGGGGTATTTGGGCTATGCCCATTCTAACTTTTTCATGTTGGAAGGGGCTGTCAATAATATGGGGTAGGGGGATGGAACTAGTCGATGTTCTGGAAGGACTGGCCCCTCTGCATTTCAGGACTTATCTGGTCCAGGGACCCATCTGGAGGTTGTAGGTTTTGGAGAGTTACCCTAGTGCATGGAACTTTTGTAGAATCTTATATAGTGCCCTAGCTATTCTTTAAGATTGGCAGGAATAGTTTTGGTTAAGGTTTGGCAAGTTATGTTAGGAAGCAATGTCTAACGGAAGCATGCATAAGAGTGGCCTCCAATGTAGCTCTCAACTCTATTTGAATTCTCTCAGACACTGATACCTTATTTGTTACACTTCTCTTCCCCTTTTTTGTCAGGATGGCATTGTTGATCCCATGGTGTCAGGGCTACGCTCATCCCTGTGGGTCATCTCCCATGCTGCCAGGGGATTTTCATCCCTGGATGTCATGTCCCATGTAGTAGGGCGCTCACAGGACTTTTATAAGGCTAAAAACAGATGCATGTAAAGCACTTTTTCTTCTTATTTTATTATTTTTTGGTAAGGTACTTTTTTAAGTTACAAAAGAGATAGAGAAATGTTAAACATTTAAATGGTAAACTGTGGTGATAACTGCAAGCATGACAGGACTCTTGAGAAAGGAAAACTAATGTGGCCTACATTTGTTGGAAGAGGGGCTTGTAGAAGAGGTAGACCTCAAAGGATGTATAGACTTTGGGTGGATGAAGAGAAGGTAAGATGGGAGAATAGTGAGAGCAGAGAGACATGTAGGGAAGAATGAGTCACTAGGCTGTTTGGTAATAACATAGTGAGGTATAATGCAATCTAGTTATAGAGTCAGTGGAGACAAATCATGATGGGACTGGATGGGCAGATTAAGAAGTCTGGACCTGTCTTCTTGATAGAGAAAGGGAACGTCTTGAGCAGAGGTGTTTCTAGAGCTTCCTCACGGCCGGCCAGAAACTCAGAGATGCTGAATGAGATGCTCTGGGCTTCATTATTTTGTGACTTAAATAAGCATTACCTTTCAGTAAGCTCATAGATAGGTAGGTATACAACCAGTACCCTGTTAATATTTCATTTATCCTTTGTGATTTCTTTTTTGAACCACTGCTTATTTTAGAGTATATTATCTCCACATATTTGTGAATTTCCCAAATTTACTTCTCTTAAATTGGATCTCTAATCAAGAATCCTGATTCCACTTACATTGAGTTATTG
Organism: Myrmecophaga tridactyla; assembly: GCA_004026745.1. Classification (NCBI taxonomy): domain Eukaryota; kingdom Metazoa; phylum Chordata; class Mammalia; order Pilosa; family Myrmecophagidae; genus Myrmecophaga; species Myrmecophaga tridactyla. The sequence goes on from PVIY010004755.1 coordinate 63,629, forward strand.
TAGTTTATTCAGAAGGAAGGGGGGATAAGTTTATATATATATTGTTTTTTTATTGCATTTTTCAGGAGCCTGCCCTCAATCATCACTGATAGAAGCCCACAAAGACAGCTTAAATTTTACTTCTAAACCACAGAAACTTCTTGCTTCTCCTTGACCATTTTTTACTTCAGGGAGGGGCTTTGCCTTGTTATATTTTTAAAATGATGTTTCACATACTAATGATTCTCGATATTAAATTCCATGTGACCACCTCTGAAAAGAAATCTTGGTTAAATGATGACATACCTGGTGCAATAAGCAATAGCTCTCTGCAACAGTTTCTCATGTCACTCACCAGGGTTATTCATGTAGAAACCTAAAATTAAAAATAAATTAAAACAGCTGGCTCATAATGATTTTGTCAAGAATACTTCAAATATACAAAACCCAGATGGTTGGCATAGACTAGGCTTGGATAGTAAACCATTGAGTAAATGACAAATGAATAATTCTGATCAATGAGAATTTCTGTCCACTTTCATTCTATAAAGTATATTTCAAAATATATTTCTTTATTCATCATGAAGAATCATGGATGGCAAGCCTGAACCAAATGTCAGGAAAGTAAGTTCAAATGTGATTTGTAAGTTCTAGTAGCAAATTTTCTGACTTCACTTACTGAATCCAGTTATGTTTCTTCCTGGGAACTCACTTCAAGACCTGTGAAAAATGTCCCTTTTAAAAAATGAATTAAAAATAAATAAATAAAATAAAATAAAAAATGAATTAGAAACAATCAGTGTTCAAAAAGAAATCACAAAGGAAATTAGAAAATACTTTTTGATAAATGAAAACAAAAACACAACATACAAAAACTTATGGGATGCAGCTAAAACAGGGTTTAAAGAGAAATTTAAATCTGAAAACACCTATATTAAAAGGAAGGAAAGATCCCAAATCAACAACCTAAACTTCCACTTTACAAAATTAGAAAAATGAGAACAAACTAAACCCAAATCAAGCAGAAGGAACAAAATAATCAAGAATAGAGATGAAATAGAGAATATGAAAACAATAAAGAAAATTAACAAAACCAAAAGTTGGTTCTTGAAAATATCAAGTGTCGACAGATCTTTAGCTAGACTGACAAAGAAAAAAAAGAAAGAAATAACAACTAAAATCAGACATTACTACTGACCTTATAGAAATAAAAAGAATTATAAGGGAATACTATGAACATGCCAACAAATTAGATACTGTGGATAAAATGAGCAAATTTCTTAGAAATATACAAACTACCAAAGCTGAATCAAGAAGAAACAGAAAATTTGAATAGAACTATAACAAGTAAAAAGATTGAATTAATAATCAAAATCTTCCCACAAAGAAAAGCCTAGACCAGCTCCCTTTCCTGATGAATTCTACCAAATATTTAAAGAACCCTTCACAAATTCTTCTACAAAATAGCTCAGAAGGAAGCACTGCCCAATTCATTCTAAAAGGACAGTATTACTCTGATATCAAAACCAGACAAAGACATCACAAGAAAGAAAACTATAGAAAATATCCCTTATGAATATAGATGCAAAAATCCTCTACAAAGTTCTACTACACAGAATCCAACAGTATAGTAAAAGGATTATACACCAAGACCAAGTGGGATTTATCTAAGGAATTCCATTTTGTTTTAACATATGAAAATCAATTAATACACAAGATTGATAGACCAAAGAAAAAAACTATATGGCCATCTCAGTACCCAAAAAACATTTGAGAAAATCCAACAACTTTTTATGATAAAAACACTCTACAAGTTGGAATAGAAGGGAACTTTTGCAACCTGATAAAAAAGGCATCTGCAAAAAATCTACAAATAACACATCTAATGTTGAAAGACTAAAAGCTTTTTCCCAGGCATCAGGAATAAGATAATATATCTAATTATCATTACTGACCAAGATTGTACTGGAACTTCTAGCCAAGGCAATTAGGCAATAACAGGAAATAAAAAGCATTCAGATTGAAAAGGAAGAATTTTAACTATTTCTATTTGCAGATGACATGATCTTATATTTAGAAAATCTTAAGGAAACCATAAAAAATAATAAAAGCTAATAAAGAAGCTCAGAAAGTTTTGTAGCAAATAAGATCAATATACAAAAGTCAATTGCATTTTTATACAATAGCAATACAATGGAGAAAAAATGCTTTTTACAACAAATGGTATTGGGCCACCTGGATATCCACATTCGCAAAAGACTGAAGTTGGACCCCTACCTCACACCATATACAAAACTTAACTCAACCATAAACATAAGCGCCAAACTATAAAATTGTTAGAAGAAAATACAGTAATAAATCTTTGTGGCCTTGAATTAGGCAGCAATTTCTTAGATAGGACACAAAAAGCACAAGTGACAAAAAAATCCAGATAATTAGACCTATTAAAACTACAAACTTTTGTATCTCAAAGGATACCATCAAGAAAGTGAAAAGACAACTTAAAGATTGGAAGAAACAGTGTTAAATCATATAAGGGACATGTATCTATAATATATAGAGAACACTTACAATTCAATGATACAAAGATAAACAACCCAAACAAACAATGGGCAAAGGACTGGAATAGATAGATATTCCTCCAAAGAAGATAGACAAATGGCCAATAAACACATGAAAAATGGCTCAACATCATTAACCATTAGGGAAATGCAAATCAAAAGCGGAGTAAGAGGAAGACTTCTGGGGAAGATGGCAAACAAAGGAGGTCTAGAACAGTGTCCTTCCACCATAATACTGCTAAACAGACAGAAACTTTCTGAAACAACTATTCTGAAGCCTCAGTGGCCAGAAGAACACTGTACAGCATCTAGGGAAGATCAGGAGAAAGAGACTGATAAATTACGGTAAAAAACTGTCAATTGCTTTCTCCACTCAGTGGGTATCAATGCCTATTGCCCACCCTTGTGGCAGGCCACCATGGGGTCCAGTCCCTGGCTAGCTGCTAGTGTCAAAAAAGGATATAAAATTCCTCTTCCTCAAGAACAGATGATGAGAAGGCCAATCGCTGATCATGGCTTTTAATTAGTGAATTCGGATTACTGACAATGGCAACAGCAGCCATTGTTTCAACCCTCTGTTGACAGGGGAGGAGGTGGTAGAGATTTAAAGATGCAGCACTTCCTCAGGGCAATGGGATACAGTTAGTTGAAGGGCTGCATTTGCTGGGCAGTTAGGAAAGCTCAGATTTTGGGAGCTGCAGGTGAAGAATTTGGCACCGTTCCTTATCTCCTCCCAGGGCATTTTGAAGAGTGTCTTTTCCCCCTTCATGGGTCCCTGGCCCGGTATTGGCTAGGAAAGACCAACTTGGGAAAGTCCTCACTGGGGTGACCCTCCTCCCAGGATTTACCCTCCAGGCAAAGGCAACATGAAACAACAAAAGGAATTTTTGTAAAAATTATAGAGGCAGACAGTCTAGGACAAAGACCTTCTGGCTTCAAATAACTGAGAGGGGGAGTTCTGGCTCCTGGAAAGCTGAGCTGACACCAAACTCCTGTAAATGGGGGAACCCAAAACAACGAAGAAGCAAAAGCCCAGGACAAGACAGAGGCCAAGAAAGATGCAAAACCTGCATATAGCATTTGCTTTGGGCAAACCTTCCTAATAGAAGGGCTAAAGCTCAGGAAATTTTCTGTCTTATTACTAGCTGGTTACAAAACAAAAAAACCAACATCCCAGGGAGTAAATCCCAGAGTTAATATTTTAAAATATTAAAATGTACAGTGTGAAAAAAACAGTACCAGACAAACAAAGAAACAGGAAATGATAGCCCATCCAAAAGAAGAGGCTAAAGATACAGGAAACACCAATGACGAAAATGAGAATGTAGACATACCAAAAAAAGCCTTTAAGAAATTGACCTTTAAAACGCTCAAAGAGATTAAATAGAGAGAAAGAACTAAAGGAATTCAAAAGAACAATGGATGAGCAATATGTGAAACTTAATAATGACATAGAACTTTTTAAAAGGAACCAAACAGAACTACTGGAGTTGAAGACCACAGTAATTGAAGTGAAAACCCAAGAGGGTGTCAAGAGCAGATTGGAGCTAGCAGAAGAAAGAATCAGTGAACTTGAAGAAAATACACTTGAAATGAGTCAGGCTGAGAAGGAGAAAGAAAAAATAAATATTAAAAGCAAAAATGAACTGTATTAGTCAGGGTTCTCTAGAGAAACCTGTTCTCTAGAGAACAAACAGAAGATATCTGTAAATATGAGATTTATAAAGGTGTCTCATGCAACCATGGGAATGGAAGAGTCCAAAATCCATAGGTCAGGCTGTGAATTCATAGGTCAGCTGCCTTCAATGGCAGCTCCATTGAAGGGTCTGGATGAACTCCACAGGAGAGGCTTCTGGTTGAAGAAGCAGTGAAAAAGTCTCTCCTCTTCAACATTTTGGATTATCTCACTTGTGAGGGACATGCCTTAGTTGATTGCATATGTAATCAGCCACAGATGCAATCAACTGACTGATGGTTTAATACACCAGGATTCTGGTTTATCAACCAGCCAAAAAATATCCTTGCAGCAATGGTCAGGCCAGTGCTTGCCTGACTAGACAACTGGGCATCATCACTTGGCCATGTTGACACCAGAACCTAAACATCACCTGGACTAAGGTATCTATATAACACCATCAAGTGCTACAATATACACATCATGGGCATCCCAGAAGGGAAGAAAGGGGCAGAAGGAACAGTCAAAGAAATACTGAGAACTTCCCAAACTTGTCAAAATACATGAATTTTCATACCCAAGCAACCCAGAGAACATCAAATAGGATAAATATAAAGAAAAATACAACCCTTCATATACTGACTTCATATATTGATTACAATATCAAGTGCCAAGCACAAGGAAAAAGTTCTGAAAGTTACCAGAGAAAAGCAATATGTTGTGTACAAGGGAGTCCCAATTAGATAGAGTGCCAATTTCTCACCAGAAACCTGGAGGAAAGAAGTCAATGGCTTGAAATACTTAAAGTGCTGAAGGAAAACAACTGCCAGCCAAGAATTTTATATCTGGCAAGACTCTCTTTTAAAAATGAGGAAGAGATTAAGATATTCTCAGGTAAAAGCAGAGGGAGTTCATCACGACTAGATCTGCCCTACAAGAAACGCTAAAGGAAATTGCCCAGTCTGAAAGGAAAGGAAACTAGACAGTGGTTCAAAGCAGCATAAAGAAATAAAGACCTGTGATAAAGGTAACTATTTGGGTAATTATAAATGCTAGTATTATTGTATTGCATTGTTTGGTATGGAACGTCACTTCTTATTTCCTCCAGGGGCCAAAATGTAAATACATAAAAAGTAATGATAAATCGAGGTCTTTGGACATACAATGTACAAAGACATAAGTGGTAACAATTAAAAAGCGTGGTGGAGAAGAGAGGAGTATAGGAAAAGTATATGTGCATGCTACTGAAGTTAAGTTGGTACCAAGCTAAGTACTATTTCTGGATACTTAGACTGTTAAATTTTAGCCCCATGGTAGCCACAAGGAAAACAGATGGCAAATATATCCAGAGTGAAATGAGAAGGCAGTCAATATGGTTCAACACAAAAAAGCAAATACATGTAAAAGTGAACTTTAATGGAAGTGAGGGACATAAAGTTATAGAACTTAAAAACATCCTATAACAAAATGTCAGAAGAAAGTCTGGTATTATTAGTAGTGACTTTAAGTGTAAATGGATTAAACTCTCCAGTCAAAAGGCAGAGATTGGCAGAAAAAAAGCATGACTCAAAATATGCTATCTGCAAGACATTCACCTTAAAGTCAAAGAAGCAAGTAGGCTGGGAATGAAAGGATAGAAAAATATATACCACTCTCAAGTGGTAGACACATAGAGCTGGGGTGACTAAAATAATATCAGATAAAATGGACTTTAAGACAAAAATAGTTGTGAGGGACAAGGATGGCTATTATATATTGATAAAGAGGATAATTCAACAGGAAGACGTAAACATTATAAATATATATGCATCCAAAAGCAGAGACTCAACATACATGAAGTAAATATTGTTAGACTGAAGAAACTGAGGTTCTACATTAACGGTAGGAGACTTTAACTCATTACTCTCAATAATGGATGATCAGAAGGTCAACAAGGAAGTATAGGACTTGAATGATACACTAAATCAATTAGATCTAACACACATATATAAAACACCATACCCAACAAAAACAGAATACACATTCTCCCTAAGTGTACCTTCTCCAGAAGAGACCACATGTTGAGTCACAAAACAAGTTTCAATAAATTAAAAAAATACTGAAATCATACAATGTATCTTCTCCAACCTTTATGGAATGAAGCTAGATATCAATAACAAAGGGAGAAATGGAAAATTCATAAATATGTGGAAATTAAATAACATACTCTTAAACCACCAATGGGTTAAAGAGGAAATCAGAAACAAAATTAGGAAATATCATGAGACAAATAAAATACAACATACCAAAATTTATGAGGTACAGTGAAGGCAGTGCTAAGAGGGAATTTTATAGCACTAAGCCCTTACAATAAAAAGAAAAGAGATTTCAGATCAAAGACCTAACCTCAAAACTGGAAAAACTAGGAAAAGAAGAACAAACTAAACACATAGTGAGCAGAAGGAAGGAAATAATAAAGATTGGAGCAGAGATAAACAAAATAGAAAACAATAGCAAAAGTTGATTCTTTGAAATAATTTTAAAAATTGACAAACTTTTAACTAGACTTTTCAAAGGAAAAAGAGAAAGGATACAAATAACAATAAAAAGGGAATATGACTACTGACCCTGCTGAGATAAAAAGGACTATAAGAGGATACTATGAACAGCTGTGTGCTGAAAATTAGATAACCTAGATTAAACGGACAAATTCCTAGAAACACACAATCTACATTGACTCAAGAAGAAACAGAAGACCTCAAGAAATCAATTTCTAGTAAAGAGATTGAATCAATCAGCAAACACTTCCCAAGAGAAAGACCTGGGACCGAATGGTTTCCCAGGGGGATTCTATCAAACATTCCAAGAAAATTTAATTCCAATTCTGCTCAAACTTTTCCTTAAATTGAAGAGGGAACCTCCCTAACTCATTGTATGAGGCCAATCACCCTCTTACCAAAGCCAGATAAAGATAACACAAGAAAATTATGAATATAGATGCAAAAATCCTCAACAAAATACTTCCAAGCTAAATCCAACAACTTTTAAAAAGAATTATACACCGTAATCCGGTGGGATTTATCCCTGGTATGCAAAGCTCATTCAATATAAAAAGATCAATTAATATAATACACCACATTAACAGAATAAAGAGAAAACACATAATCATCTCACTTGATGCAGAAAAGGCATTTGACAAAATACAACACCCTTTCTTGACAAAAACACTTAGAAAAAAGCAGTGCCAGGGTAGCTCAGTGGTAGAATTCTCACCTACCATGTGGGAGACCTGGGTTTGATTCCCAGACCACACCCTCCTCAAAACAAAAAAACAAACAAAAAATGCAAGAAAACCCAGAACACTAGGAACAGAAGAAACCTTCCTTAATGTGATTAAAAGCATATGTGAAAAGCCCACAGTTAACATCTTATTCAATGGCAAAAGACTGAAAACTTTCCCTCTAAAATCAGGAACAAGATAAGGAGGTCCACTGTCACAATCATTATTCAATATTGTACTGGAAGTTCTTGCTAGAGCAATTAGGCAAGAAAAAAGAAATAAAAGGCATCCATATTGGAAAGAAAGAAGTAAAACTTTCCTTATTTGCAGAGGAGATGATCCTATATGCAGACAATTTTGAAAAATGCACAACAAAGATCCTAGAGGTAATAAGTGAATTCAGCAAAGCGATTTGGTACAAAACCAACACCTCCTGTAAACCTCCCTGGCAACGTGGGACAGAAATCTTAGAATGAGCTGGGGCTCAGCATCAAAGGACTGAGAAAATCTTCTCAACTGAAAGGGGGACAAAATAAAGTGTCTGTGGCTGAGAGATTTCAAATAGAGTCTAGAGGTTATTCTGGAGGTTATTCTTATGCATTACATAGATATATCCTTTTTTAGTTTATGGTGTATTAGAGTGGCTGGAGGGAGGTGTCTGAAACTGTAGAGTTGTGTTCCAGTAGCCAAGTTTCTTGGAGATGATCGTATAATGATATAGCTTTTGCAATGTGACTGTGTGATTGTGAAAACCTTGTGTCTGATGCTCCTTTTATCTACACTATGGATGGATGAGTGGAAAATATGGATAAAAAAATGGATGGATAATAGGGGGAACAAAGGTTAAAATAAATTGAGTGATTGAAAAAAAAGAAAAACAAACAAACAAAACAAAATCAATACCTCCAAGCCAGTATTGTTTCTATACTCAATCAATGAACAATTGGAAGAAGAAATCAATGAAAAAAATTCCATTCATGATAGCAACTAAAAGAATCAAATACCTAGGAATAAATTTAACCCAGTATGCTAGTCTGAAGTTGTTATGTACCCCAGAAAAGCCATATCCTTTTTCCTGATCTAATCTTGTGGGGGCAGCCATGCTTATTTTAATCTTGATTCAATATTGTGGAGTGGAAACTTTGGATTGTTTCCTTGGAGATGTGACACACCCAGTTGTGTGTGGGACTTTTTCATTGGATTGTTTTCATGGAGATATGATACACCAAATTGTGGGTGTGATAAATGAAATCAGAAAGAAAGATAGATGTTAAAGATTGAGACAGTATAATCTAGGAATGTCTAGAGTGTGCACTAGTGAAATGTACAATGTACAAATTTTAAAAATGTTTTTGCATGAGGAAGAACAAAGGAATGTCATTATTGCAGGGTGCTGAAAATAGGTGATAATTGATATTTTAAAATGTCATCTTATGTGTGAGACTAAAGCAAAAAATATTTATTTGTTACAAAATTTATATTTTGACTAGTGCATTTCCTAATATAACTTATGTAGATAGTTTGATTGAACGCTATTAGTACTTGGAATCTCAGGTAGGACATGAGATTTTGTTGGTTTGTCCAGAGTGATGCCCCAATGAATCCCGGAGTGATTCGATCAGTGAGTGGAAAAGTATGTGCAAAGCCCCCTTCGGGGAATGGTGAGAACGGGGAGAAATTCAACTTCCCCAAGTTGAATTCTTGATATTCTCACAAGCAGTGTGGACAACCAAAGCTATAGGCTGAGCCCCCAGTCTTGGGGTTTGTTCATATGAAACTTAACCCCACAAAGGATAGGTCAAGTCTACTTAAAATCTAGGCCTAAGAGTCACTCCCAAGAGAGCTTCTTCTGTGGCTCAGATGTGGCCTCTCTCTTCAGCCAACACGATGAACAGTCTTACCACCCTCCCCCTCTCTGCATGGGACATGACTCCCAGCGGTGTGGTCCTTCCTGGCAATGTGGGACAGAGATCCTGGAATGAGCTGAGACTCAGCATCAAGGGATTGAGAAAAACCCTAGAATGAGCTGAGAATTAACATCAAGGGATTGAGAGAACCTTCTCGACCAAAAGGGGTAAGAGTGAAATGAGACAAAGTGACAATGACTGAGAGATTCCAAACAGAGTCGAGAGGTTATCCTGGAGGTTATTCTTACGCATTAAGTAGATATCACCTTGTTGTTCAAGATGTAGTGGAGAGGCTGGAGGAAACTGCCTGAAAATGTAGAGCTGTGTTCCAGTAGCCATGTTTCTTGAAGATGATTATAATGATATAGCTTTCACAATGTGACTGTGTGATTGTGAAAACCTTGTGTCTGATGCTCCTTTTATCTACCTTGTCAACAGATAAGTAGAACATATGGAATAAAAATAAATAATAGGGGGAACAAATGTTAAAATAAACTTAGTTTGAAATGCTAGTGATCAATGAAAGCGAGGGGTAAGGGGTGTGGTATGTATAATCTTTTTTTTCTCTGTTATCGTTTTATTTCTTTTTCTGTTGTCTTTTTATTTCTTTTTCTAAATTGATGCAAATGTTCTAAGAAATGATGAATATGCAACTATGTGATGATATTGAGAATTACTGATTGTATATGTAGAATGGAATGATGTTAATATTTTTGTTTGTTGTTAATTTTTTAATTAATTAATAAATAAATTTTTAAAAAAACAAACTGTGGGTTTGACCTTTTGTTAGATGGAAATGTGATTCTGCCCATTCAAGGTAGGTTTTTAATACATGAACGTTTAGAGATGTAGATCCCAGCAGATGTCACCATGTGTCTTTCCATGAGATGCTAAGCAAGACAGAACCCAGAGTTGTGTCTCAGAGGAGCTAAATGAAGGCCCACAGATGTTTAGTGAGGAAACCACTGGCATCAGAAACTGGAAGCAATGGAACCAAGAACAAGGACTAGAAGACCAGCTATGTGGCTTCCCATGCAACAGACAATGGCCTTTTTTGAAACAAGGTATCTTTATCTGGATGTCTTAGTCTGGACATTTTTATGGCCTTAGACCTGTAAATGTGTAACTTAATAAATTCCCTTTTTAAAAAGCCATTCCATTTCTGGTATATTGCCTTCTGGCAGCACTTAACAAACTAAAACACCCAGGACACAAAGGACCTGTATGCAGAGAACTATAAGATATTGCTAAAAGAAATTAAAGAAGACCTAAAAAATGGAAGGATAGTACATGTTCATGGGTTAGACAACTAGATATTGTTAAGATGTCACTACTACCCAAAGCAATTTATAGATTCAATGCAATCACAATAAAAATTCCAACAACCTTCTTTGCAAAAATGAGAAAGTCAATCATCAAATTTATATGGAAGGGTTAAGGGCCCAGAATAGCTGAAACCATGTTGATAAAGAAGAATAAAGTTGGAGAACTCATATTTCCTGACCTTAAGACTTATGAGAAGCCACAGCAACCAAAATAGCATGGTACTGGCACAAGGACAGACATATAGACTAATAGAACAGAATTGAGAGCTCAGAAATCAACCCTCACATTTACAGCCAACTGCTTTTTGACAAGGTGACAAAGACCACTCAATTGGGAAAGAATAGTCTCTTCAACAAATGGTGCTTGGAATACTGCATTTCCATTTGCAAAAAAAAAAAAAAGGACCCCTATCTCACACCATATATAAAAATCAATTCAAAATGGATCAGAGACCTTAACATAAGAGCTAGAACTGTCAAATTCCTAGAAGAAAATGTAGGAAAGCATCCTCAGGACCTTGTATTAGGTAATGGTTTCCTAGACCTTATACCCAAAGCACAAGCAATAAAAGAAAAAATAGATAAATGGGATGTCATCATAATAAAAAACTTCTGTTCCTCAAAGGACTTTATCATGAAAGTAAAATGACAACCCATACAATGGGAGAAAATATTTGGAAATCACGTATCCAATAAAGTATTAATATCTAGAATATATAAAGAAATCCTCCAAATTAACAACAAAAAGAAAACCAATTGAAAAATGGGCAAAAGATTTGAACTGACATGTCTCCAAAGTAGATTAAAAAAATGGCCAGAAAGCACATAAAAATATCCTCAACATTATTAGACATCAGGGAAATGCAAATCAAACCCACAATGAAATGCCATCTCACACCCATGAGAAAGGCTGTTATTTATAAAAAATGGAAAATAACAGTATTGGACAGGATGTGCATTCCTTGCTGGTGGAAACATAACATGGTGTAGTCATTCTAGAAGATAGTTTGGAGTTTTCTCAGAAAGCTAAGTATGGACCTACCAATGATCCAGCAGTCCCACTACTAGTGTTATACTCAAAAGAATTGAAAGCAGGGGCCAAACAGATATTTGCACGTCAGTGTTCATAGCAGCATTATTCACAATTGCCAGAAGATGGAAGCAAACCAAGTATCCATCAACAGATGAGTAGATAAATAAAATGTCATATATACACACACAATGGAATACTATTCATCTATAAAAAGGAATGAAATTTCCATGGTAATTGTGTTCTCTTGAATTGTGAGTAGCCTGATCTTGGAGACACTTCTGGACCCACCTCTGACAGGCAGATTAGACGCTGGGTTGGAGCTCAGTTCAGAGATGCTGTTGTACCCTTGAGTACGTCTGAGCCTCCAGTAGTCCTGAGTCTCTCATGGCAGTCTCTTCATTCACAACTGCTTAATGTCAGATATTTTCTGTGTAGACTCTATGATGATTTAGGACTATATGTATATATATATATATACACACACACACACACACACACATACACACACACATATACATACATACATATATATAAATTTTCATCTTAGTCAGTTAAAATTGATCTCTGAACTGTCAAAAAAAAAAAAAGAAGAAGAATGAAGTCCTATGCATGCCACAACATGGATGGACATTGAAGACATTGCATTAAGAGAAAGAAGCCAGACAGAAAAGGACAAATATTGTACGAACTGACTTATTTGAAATAGAAAAAGTAAATTCTTAGAATCAGAATATAGATTACCAGGGAATGGGGTGGGGATAGGGAATTGTGAAGTTAAGGTTAAAATGTACAGGGTCCTATTTGGAATGATGGAAACGTTTTGGTAATGGATGGTGGTAAAGACAGCACAACTTTGTGAATGCTATTAACAGCACTGAAATATATATCTGAACATGATTAAAAGGGAAAGTGTTAGATTGTATATATGGTAACCAAATAAAAAATTTTTAAAAATCTATGAAACTATGATTCATTTAGTAAAAAGGCACCTGTGACTGGCAGAACTGGTGTGAAGCCAAGATACACACCTTCCCTGCTGCCCTGATAATCAAGAGTTTTGGCTGGACCTTTGAGTGCACACTGAGATAATGTGGAGCCCAACGAAAAGCACGGACTATGGCGCTGAAACGGATTAATAAGGAGCCTAGTGATTTGGCCCATGACCCCCCAGCACAATGTTCTGCAGGTCTAGTTGGTGATGTTTCATTGGCAAGCCACAATTAAGGGACTTAATGACAACCCATATCAAGGCGGTGCATTCTTTTTGACAATTCACTTTCCTACAGACTACCCCTTCAAACCACCTAAGGTTGCATTTACACCAAGAATCTATCATCCAAATATTAACAGTAATGGCGACATTTGCCTCGATATTCTAAGATCTCAGTGGTCTCCTGCTTTAACTATTTCTAAGGTTCTTTTATCCATTTGTTCACTGCTGTGTGATCCGAACCCAGATGACCCTTTAGTGCCGGAGATTGCATGGATCTATAAAACAGAAAGAGATAAGTACAATAGAATATATTGGGAAAGGACTCAGAAGTACACCATGTGATGCTATCTCAAAGTCAGAACAATCTGCATTGTAGCTGGAATAAACTTTAAATTACTGTTCCTTTTTTTATTTTTTTACCCAGCTGCTCCCCTATCAGATCACATCTTTTCAAATTTTATTTTTTGTTTACCTCCTGCCATTCATTCACATGCTCATCTGAGAAGACTTAAATTCAGTAACCGTTTTCAGAAACTTGTTGAGGTTACAACAGAACAGTTGCCCAAGATGCAGAATTTTTTAAAACATGGAGTGTGTATATTATGTGGCCAGTGTCTTCCCTCTAACATAGTTAAGAGACTAAAACCGTCTGAGGGGGAGGGAGATGAATATTCACTTGTCACATCAAAGGAAGCAGCATTATTCAGTAGCAGCATCCATTCTTGTTTAAGCCTTCCACTGTTAGAAATTTGAGGTTACATGATATACTTTATGCTCATAACTGATGTGGTTGGAGAATTGGTATTGAATTTATAGCATCAGCGGAACAGAAAATGTGATGTATTTTATGCATGTCAATAAAGGAATGACCTGTTCTTGTTCTACAGAGAATGGAAATTGGAAGTCAAACACCCTTTGTATTCCTAAATAGGGTCTCAAACATTTTGCAATTTTCATTTAAATTGTTAGGAAGCTTGGAGCTATTCGTTAATCTGTCTTCCAATACACTGTTTAATAGAGCACTGAATAAATGATGCAAGTTGTCAATGGATGCGTGATCAACTACTAGCTCTGCTAATAATTGATTTTTCTTCAATAAAGTTGCATAAACCAAAAAAAAAAAATCTATGGAACTACGCTATAGAAACAGTGAGTCCTAGGTTAAACCATGGACTTTAGTTAGTGGTATAATTGTAAAAATGTGCTATCCTCAAATGTTCAATATCAACTGGACGGTGGTGGTGGTGGTGTGGTATATGGAAATCCTGCTTTTTTTTTTTTTAAATGTATGATTGTTTTGTAAACCCACAACTTCTGCAATAAAAATTAAATTAAATTTAAAAAATAAGCATAACGAGATTCCACTTCACAGCCACTAGGAGAGTCATCATAAAAAAGATGGACAATAACAAGTGTTAGTAAGGATATGGAAAAATTGGAACCCTCATACCATGCTGGTAGGAATAAAAAATGGTGTAGCCTCTTTTGAACATAGTTTGACAGTTCCTCACAGTTAAACTTATGGCTACCATAAGACTCAGCAATTCCACTCCTAGAGATCACCCAAGAAAAATGAAAACATATGCCCACGCAAAAACTTGTACATGAATCTTCATAGCAGCATTATTCATAACAGCTAAAAAGTGGAAACAATCCAAATGTCTATCAACTGATGAATGGATAAACAAAATGTGTAATACCCATGCAATGGAATATTTTTCAATCTAAAAAAAGCATTCACTGCTGCATGCTACAACAAGGATGAACCTTGAAAACATATTAAAGTGAAAGAAGTCAGACACAAAAGGCTACATACTGTACATATGATTCCATTTATATGAAGTGTCTGGAATAGGCAAATCCAAAGGGACTAAAAGTAGTTTAGTGGTTGCCAGGGTCTAGGGGAAGTGAGAATGAGAAATGACTGCTAATATATATGGGGTTTCTTTTTAGGGTGATGAAAATATCCTATCATTAGATAGTGGTAAAAGTTGCATAATTTTGTGACTATCCTCCAAATACCACTGAATTGAAAACTTTTTTAAGAGGGTGAATTTTATGGTATGTCAATTATATCTTAATAAAGCTGTTACAAAAAAATGAAAAGGCATGTCTTATAAATCTTGCTGAAAAGAACTTGTATTTTATAGATTAGTTTTTTAAATCCTAAAGTAAATTGACTGCTATGTGAATTGACCAATAAATATTCTAACCTTTAAAATATAAATGAAAAAATATATAAAAATGAATTTAGTTAAAATTGATATTTATCTTTGCCTGTATTAATGTCTCTTATTAACAAACAGCAGTTTATTTTTAAAGTTAAAATGTTTTTTTTTGTTTTTTTTTTTAACATGGGCAGGCACCGGGAAACGAACCCGGGTCCTTGGGCATGGCAGGCAAGCATTCTTACCTGCTGAGCCACCGTGGCCCGCCCTAAAATGTTTTTTAAAAGAAAAATTTCTGATATTAGCAGCCATATGTAGCTCTCAGCATGCTAAAATTTAGTAGATGTTTGAAAAGGACTTGAGTTTTAGTTAAAAAAAAAAAAAGACAAAGTTTAATGTTTGAGAATTTACTTAGAATCCAGTCAGTTTTTAAAGATAGCTTACTACTTCTTAAGTAATATTGGGCTAAATAAAATAGAAGTCAAAGTCTTGGAATTTTATATTTAACCAGTATTCAGCCGATGGTGGTGTAATTAAGAGTCCACACATTATGTAATTTCCATACCTGGGTTTTTCCACAATGAGTTTCCAAAACCGTGTTTCAAAGATTCCTGAGTATGAATGTTAATACACATAAATTTCTGCACCCAGGTAAGAAAAAATATGAATTTTTGATTCTTTTCCCTCTTTCATCACACATTCTGCACAGTGGAGAGATTACTCAGGAGTCCAAAGGCATTTGCTATTTTAAAGCTAAACACATGGGAATTTTCACCATTCATGCTTATATCAGAAAGGCCAAACTCATATCGTCATTGAGGTTGATTAAATATTTGTGTTATATGATTATATACAATATTATTTGTCGGCAATTAAACTCTTAATAAATACCATGGGGCTTGATTTTTCTGAAGTTGGTTATATTTGTATATGGGATATATTCACATTAAAAAATTACTCATTGTTTATCTGCAATTCAAATTTTTTTTTCATGGGCACGCACCATGAATTGAACCCAGGTCTCTGGCATGGCAGGCGAGAACTCTGCCTGTTGAGCCACTGTGGCTCACAATTCAAATTTAACGGGGTGTCTGATATTTTTATTTGCTGAATCTGGAAACCCTACCTATAATCCTATAATCTAAACAGCTTCAGAAAATCAAGCCCCATGGTATCCGTGTTAGATCGCTAATGCTGCTGGAATGCAATATACCAGAAATGGGTTGGCTTTTATAAAGGGGATTTATTGAGTTACAAGTTCACAGCTCTAAGGCCATAAAAATGTTCAAACTAAGTCATCCATAGAAAGATACCCTGACTTAAGAAAGGCTGATATCTATCACATAGGAAGGCAAGTGGCTGGCATTTGTTGCTCCTTGTTTCCTGTTCCATTGCTTCCAGCTTCCCATTCCAGGGACTTCCTCTCTAAGTGTCTGTGGGTCCTCACTTAACTTCTCCAGGGCAAAACTCTGAGTTCCAGCTTGCTTAGCATCTCGTGGAAGGCACATGGTGCCTCCAAACATCTCCAAATGTTTGTATCTCTGTCGGCTCTGAAGCAACTGTGCTTTCTCCAAAACGTCTCCCCTTTTGAAGGACTCCAGTAACTAATCAAGACCCACCTTGAATGGGCAGAGTCACATCTCCATCTAATCAAAAGGTCACACCCACAATTGGGTGCACCACATCTCCATGGAAGTAATCCATCCAGAAGAGCACAGCCATAATTGATTGGGTCAATCTCCATGAAAACAATCTAATCAAAGTTTCCACCCTAAATAATAACTCTGGCTCCACCAGATTGGATCAGGATGGAAAGAAAATGGCTTTTCTGGGGGTACATAATAGTTTCAAAGTAACACAGTACCTATTTGCTTTTATTAGGAATTGGGCTTCCTGTATTTTATCTGGCAACCTTAATTATAGGTACTAAAGAGAGATTTTATGCACTCTCCTTGCTAAAAACCTGTACAGACTAGTGATGGAATATAAACAGAATGAGTGGTCTTACATATCTTCATAGCTGGTCACTGAATGGTTAGAGAAGTTTCTAGCCAAGTTCTAGAAATGGACTGACATGTGGCCAGATTCTGGTCTATTTTTAGGATAAGGTAAATGGGACAGCTGTTCCAGCGATGGGGAAAAAGGGTGTGTCATATATCACCATTGTGAAGTCCACTTCAGTCACATTACTGTGCCCATTCTCCCACCCCAGGCAAATAAGATAGGTAGAGATGTGTCCTATTATTTGGAATGAACCAGAGGGACCTCCCTGTTTTTGAATGTGGCTTGAACATTTGGAGAAAAGGACGGTGAGATTGGAAACTGGCCTTGCAATCATCTCCGCTGAAACAAAGCACAGATACCTCAAACTCAACACATCCAAAATTGTTCATTACCTTCCCCTTCAAATTCCTCCCCTCTCCCTGAATTCATTCATGTATTCAACAAATATTTGAGTGGCCACTAAGTACCAGCATGTGCCAGGTTCTGGAGATACAGTTAAGAGCAGAAAAGACATGGTCTCTGCTCTTAGAGTGCTTGCAGCACAGAGGGGAGACTATCATATAATAAGAAATAAATAAATGATTATACATTATGATGTTGCTAAGAAGGAAAGATATTCAGGGCTATAAATCTTTAATCAAGTTGGTATATTACTACTGATATTTATGGAGCTATTATAACAGACAATATGAATTATTATAAAACATCTGGAAAAAAAGTTTTTAAAAAGAAAGCATTACTATGCCTTTTCCTATTTAGCAATACAATATTACTTAAAACTTGAATTTCCGGAATTTGGTGAATTCTTGTTAAATTCAGCAATATTTGTGATAATGTTGACTTTTAAATTAAACACCAAGTCACGTTCTTATTAGTATGATTAATATTACTATCATTGTAAAAAAATGAAACATATAAGTAGATAGAGCCGGTGTACTGGATTGCCCTTGTGACATCTCTGGTCCAGAGGATGTAATTCCTATTTAAAAAGGGCAAAACTGACACCTGCCTATTTTAGTAGCTTATTAATTGTTTAAAGACAGGATAGTTTCAAAGAAAAGCACGACAATACATTGAAAAGAGTATGCTTTACTATATCTGGTACAAATCCAAAGCACTTAACACCCAGTCTCTTCTGTGGTCAATAGAACGCGGAGGCTCCCTTTCTACTGAAGTGCTGCTACTTCTGGCCTCGAGTGCAACTGCTCGTAACAGCTGTACAATCTCAGAGCTGAATACTCAAGTCCTTTAAGAGAAACTCGTCGCACCCAATTAAATAACATACATCGCTATTTTCGAATAATGCTTCTTGTGTCTTTCAAACGTAACTGGAATTAATGGACAGAAATACTTTCTGCTTCTCAAGGGTTTTCTCAACTCTGTTTTGGTAATTTTCTCACTTTTAAAGAATTCCTCTCTTTCTCTTTCCCCCACCAGACTGAACTACTGAAAGGCTGTAGGAAAAGGAAATTAGAGAACTGATTCTTTTTTTTTTTTTTTGAACGATTATAATTTGTTAATAATTTCTTTAGGGAAGGAGGGGAGCACTGACAAAACCTCCCAAACAACCGCTGCTCCCAAGTGTCCAGCTGTAACTTCTGGTTCCCTTCCTCTGCACAGGCGGGCGACCCCAGGATGCGGCGAACCGAATGTGGAGGACCGGAGCCACTTTGCCACTTCAGGCCGCATTTTCCGGACCGAAAAAAAAAGAAGGGGGAGGGGGCGAGGAATGCAAGTGTCCTGGCGCCGGGCCTTGGGGAGGTTATAGACCCATAATGGACTACGGGGCTGCTGCTGGAGGAAGGCGAGCCCGCAGCCCCGCGGTCACTTTGATTGTTACGCGCGTTCAACTTCACAGCTGCGGCACTCAGGGGGAGCAAGCGGGGCCTCCGCCCAGAGCGACCCCAGTCCCCGCGCGGGAGGGAACTGCGGCAGGGAAGGCGCAGCCGCCGCCCGCGTTCTTCAGGCCAGCCGCCCTCTTTCTTCGGGCCAGCAGCCCGCGGCGGGGGAGGGGCAGCGGCCGCCCGCGTCCTCCCGGCACCTCAGGCCGGCGGAAGGGCCGCGCATCACGGAAGCGCGGTCGCAGCTGAGGATCAGCTGCTGGAGAAGGCGGAGAGGGAGAGGGCGGAGCCTCGGGGGGAAGGGGAGGGAGGGGACCATCAGGAAGCTGCGAACGCCACCGAGTGTCTGCACACCTCGCCCTATCTGCCATGGCTGGTTAAAGGACCATCCGGATCGCAGCGCGGGGGGAGGGTTGGGTGGGGGAAAGCGGCGGCCGCGCGTGAGGCCGAGGGAGGGGCGGCGGCGCGAGCGGCGGCGGCGGCGGTTCCAGCATGAAGAGGAGAGCTGGCCTGGGGGGCAGCATGAGGTCAGTGGTGGGCTTCTTGTCCCAGCGGGGCTTGCATGGGGACCCCCTGCTCACTCAGGACTTTCAGAGGAGACGCCTGCGGGGCTGCAGAAACCTCTACAAGAAGGACCTCCTCGGCCACTTCGGCTGTGTCAATGCCATTGAATTCTCCAACAATGGAGGCCAGTGGCTGGTCTCAGGTAAATCAACCCCCTTCCCCTCGCGGGCCCCTTCCAACCTCCCCTTTTCACTCCCCCCTCACCACCCCCCTTCTGCCCTCTCTCCTCACCCCTCCCTTTTCAACCCTTTTACTGCGGGAGGAAGGCTCGGTGTCAAATTAAAACCATTGCAGGGGGAGGGAACGAGGGAGGGGAAGGAGAGGATGTCTTCTGTAAAAAAGACCTAAAATGGTTGACAGGTCCTTAATTCGCTTTATCTCAAGTGCAAAGTGATCTCTCAAGATCACTGCCCTGTAAGTATGGGTCCGGGAGGGGGCGAGGTTACCGCTTGACAAAGTTTGTTGGGAAACTCTTCTTCCGCGTACTTTGATAGGTGCGGGGGGCATTTTGGGGATTTGGAGAGGGAGGAGGCCGAGGCGCGCCGGAGGCAAGGGGGAAGCTCCAGCCCCGGTCGCCGGTGTCATGGAGAAGGAGCCTTGTGGCTGGGGGCCGGGCGGTGACAGGGCCGAACGCTTGAGGGGCCGAGAAGGGGCTGCGACTTTGGAGACTGGCTAGGTCCGGTGGGAGTCATTGGAGGGGAGGCGACCGGCGGGCGGGTCGATGTTGGTCGCCCCCTCCGCGCTCTTGGTTGGGTGGGGGTGGGGTGGTGCAGCTCCATCTCCTTTCGAGCGGTGGTGGCCGCTTCCGCGTCTTGTTTTTATTATGGTTTTAGGAGTGGCGACGGCCCCCTTGGCCAAGAGGCACTGACCTGAACTTGAATGCACAACTTGCGCGGCAGGGGGTGGGTGGGCGACCCCCAAGTGACTTGTTGGCGGGAGCCCCGTGCCTGCACCTCTTTTTTCCGCGGCTGCTGTTGCAGGTGGTCTCCGCTCCTCCTTCCACTCTCCCCAACGCCCACCCCTCCCGCGGCCGGGCCTCGTCGCCCCTGGGCTTTCCCTCCAGTTCCGGGAAAGTGGCGAAATCGAGGCCGGGGCTCCGGCCGGGCGATGTAGGCCTCGCTCTCCCGGGGCTCCTAGCGACAGGCAAGCTGAATCGATAGCCTATTGCTCCCGGGGAGGCCCGGGCTGGCCGCCGCGACAGCTGCCGCGGGGGAGGTGCGCCTCCCGCCCGTGGGGGCGCCTGCGGCAGCCGCCCCCGCCCCCTCCTCCCTGGGTCCGGGCCCGGGGTGGGTGGGGATGGCAGAGCGCGGGGGGTGGGGTGGGGGGCGGCTCCCCGAAAACAGGCTAAGAGGAGTAGGGCGGCAGACTGGCGATCTGGAGTTCCCGCTCGTCTGCTGCTTTCCTCCATCCCTTTTCCTGTATTGAGAGCCCAGTGCTGGACGTGGCGCTTAGCTTTACCCGGGTCGGTCCCCAAAGGGTTTTCTAATTTGCGTCAGTCGGCAACTCGCCAGAAACTTCTGGGATCGTAGCAAAGCATACGTCTTCTTCACCGAGTAACAGTCGGAAGCGACAGTCTTGTTTGGGGGTAGCAGAGATAAGACTTTCATCATTTCACGATAAGCCTTTTGGGTTTCTCCATTCTCTAGAGATAGAACTGACGCTTTATACTCCGGATCGTGTTCTCTTTGACTAGGTAGATTTTGGCCCCACCTCATCCTCCGAAGAGACCTGATTTAAAGGAAGACCCCAAACAGAAGTTTGCTTCTCACAAACCGCCGTATTAAATTTTTACCAAAAAAAATTCTGAGGGCAAAAATGGAGGATTTTTTTAAAGATGGAGCTCAGTTTCCCCCTACTACTTCCTCCGTGTTCATATTTCCGTCTCTTCCCCAGACTGAAGTGTTCCAGCAGAGACTCCCAGGCACAAGTAAACTTTACCTACTGGGTGGTGGCATTTGGGGGTACGCAATTATATACGACTGAACTAATCATATTAATTAAAAGTACAGTCATACCTTACCAAGTTTAACAGACTTAAAAAGTAATGGCTTCACTAAGATATACTAAGATATAATGCACATACCATACAGTTCAGCCGTTTAAAGTTAATGCATTCTTAAAAGCATTAAAAAGACGCCTCACTTCTCTACCATTTATAACTCCCCTTACCCTTGTGCATTACTTCCTGAGTCCTAAATGAACCTTATTTTCTCTGGTCTAAGGCGGTTTGTTATCTTTAACTTAATTTTAACCTGTAGAAGAGGAAAGTCCTTTCCATGGGCAGGGTCTGGCAAACCTTTCTTCTGTTTCTAGGCAATCATTTCTTCAATTTTCTAGGCCCATGAGAGCTTCCTGGGTCCCAGGCTTTTTTGCCCTTTGCTCCTCCCCCCACTCTCCACCATACTCCCTCCAGATAATTTCTTCCTGTTTCCTTTTTATCTAGTTTCCTCTTGTTCTTAAAGTCCTTCCAGCAGGCTTTTCCACCAACCTTTCTAGTTTGGGTCAGTTTTCTTATTCTTTCCCTGCACGTAGATTTTTTATTAAAAGCCTTTTTGGTTGTTCACCTTCGGTTATGAGTACAACCTGTATTAATGGAAAGTTCCTCCTGTTTGCTTCAGATTAGGATGCCCCCTTTGGGAGTCATAATATACCTTAACTTTTTAAAGTTAATTAAATTTGTACTAGAAAGTCTCTCAATAAACTTCCCAAGTTAAAAACTATGTAAAGCATCATGTTTCTATTTTTTCTTATCTGTTGTATCCCTTATTAGCAAGTATCTCACTTGAGTGGGAGGGGGACATGATATTTTGAGGGTAATACTATCTATTCTCAATGTTTCACAATAATGTAGCGGGTTGCCGAACTATGGGATGGTAATGAGATTATTTTTATGTGTTCCTTATGTGTGTATGATGTGTCTGGATTGGTTAAAACCCTCAAAATCCACTTTTGTATTTTAACCACTAGCCCTTTTTCTGGGACATAGTGAGGCCAACAGGTATCAAGAATAAACCAGAGAAACTCAGAAAGGAGAAGAGGTGCTGTGCTGGGAAGTGAGACTGTTGACAGCAACAAGGAGTCAAACTGTTGTCTGACATTTTAAAATATTACAATATCGTAACCTAAAAAGTACTTTATTTCTTTGTAGTTGATTGGAAAGGACATCACTGTGATACCATGTAAGACAGTGTAGTACAATGATGACATGTATTAACATATTGTCATTTAGTTAATATATGACTTTAGTCAGGAAATCAAACCTGAGTCTGAGGAAACAGAGATGTTTGATTACCTGACTACAGCAGAAATACCAGTGCCTACCTGAAATGTTGTCCTTAGGACTACATTAGACAAAGTATAGTTTGGGTGCTGAACAGAGAGCCAGGCCTCTCAGAGAAAATGCTGAGTTTGTTTTCTTTCCCCATTGTACTTATTGTATGTGGTGTCATTAATATCTTGAGACTTGTGCTTATAATATTGGCAATGGACCTGTGCAAATGGGGCAGACAGGACAATTTTGTGACCTTCTGATGTGGAATGCGGAGGCACAGTGTAGTGTAGAAAGAGCCTGGGTTTTGATATAATGTGAGTTGGAGGCTTTACCAGGCACAAATTGTATGAGTTTACTCAAGTCCCTTCATTCCTCATCTGTGAAATGGGCATAACAAAATGCTCTTGCTACCTAACAGGACTGTTGTGAATTATTGAGACGTTATATGTGAATCTCCTGAATAAATTGCATGGTTTGAGCTAATGTTACTTTTTATAAAAAGTATTTTATGCTTGATGATTGCTTTCTTTTCTCAGACTATGGGTTGGTTCTTTGGGGAGTAGGGGAAAAAGGCTGTATGTTGAAGTGTTACTTAGAGAGAGTCTAACAAAAGCAAGGAGGTTTTAGTACTACACGTTTTTAGGGAAGTCAGGATTTATTTTTTTCTATGCTTTAAATTTTATTGAGAATTTATTTCATGAGGTAAAAGATGGATATCATAAAATTTGCCATTTTAATTATACATTCAAGTGTATAATTCATTGACATTAATTACATTAGCAATGTTGTGCATCCATCACCACTCTTTCCAAAAGTTTTCATCATCCTATATAGAAATTCACCCATTAAGCAATAACTCCCTAATTCCCCCTGCCCTCCCCCAGCCCTTAGTAACCTCTATACTACGTTCTGTCTTTATCAATTTGCCTATTCTAGATAGTTCATATAAATGGAATCATACAATAGGTGTTCCTTTGTGTCTGGCTTAGTTCAATTTGCATAATGTTTTTAAGGTTCAAGCATGTTGTAGCATGTATCAGAACTTTGTTCCTTTTTATGGCTGAATAATATTGTATTGTATGTAGAAACCATATTTTGTTTATCCATTTATCTGTTGAAGGACATGTGGGTTGTTTTCACCTTTGGATTTATCTTTAGCTGCATCTAATTCTTTCCTCATAAGCTTTTTTCCCCTAGAATTGGGGACCTTTATATATTTGCTTTAAAGTCTATTTCTCTTCTTTGGGGAGAAGATGAATATGGGAAGACCAGTCAGAATAGAGCTTTGTGTGTGTCTGTCTGACTTGGAGTGTAACTCTCCCTTCTTACATCTTGTAAAGGGTTTGTGCAAACAGTCATAGCACTAGACAGAAATAAAGATTCAGCTGTTTGAGGTTAAGAGCTTCTGTTATGTTATTTTCTCTGGATTGACATTTAAGACATTAAAACCTACAGAACTAGCAGATTAATAGCCCACAAGCATGAAGTTTTGAGTAACAGTGAGAGATTATGATCTCTTTCCCAGTGCTTAGTTAAATGTAAGAAAACCCCTTCACAAGTTTTTCAAATAGAATCAACAGCTATGCTATTACAGGAATGAGGGTGAAGTGTTAAGTGGAAGTTGTGAATAGGGAGAGGCATTTAATCACTTGGTCGTTATTTATGAATGGGGATAACTAGCTTCTTTTTCTATTTCGCATGGGTTTGTAAATTTATTAATAATGATGAGAATCCACTACAGTTATTTTTTTATTTTTAATTTTTAATTTTTTGCATGGGCATGCTCCGGGAATCGAACCCGGGTCTCCGGCATAGCAGGCGAGAAATCTGCCACTGAGCCACCGTTGCACTGCCCCACTTCAGTTGTTTTGTCTATAGAAGTTAAGAGCATGAACCCTAGAGTCAGACTGCCTGGGGGTGAATATCAACTAACCACTTGCTGGCTGGGTTACCTTGGAGAAGTTACTTATCCTCTTTGTGCCTACTTTCCATCCATATAATAATAATACCTCACAGGGTGGTGGTCAGGATCGAATAAAAACACTTGTGAGGTTCTTAGCACAGGGCCTCATCCATCCTATTGCTCTGGTCACTGCTGCAGCAGCAAGTGTTAGTGTTTACTTGAACCTGACAAAAAACTTTAGGAGACTGACATCATATCATTTCTAAATCTAATATTTATTGCACATGGTACAGTACAAAGTAAAAAATTGAGAAAGATCTCAATGAAGTGAGCTGTTAAAAATGCTTTGTCAATAAACTTAACCCTAGTATTATCTGTCATAAAAAAGTATTTTAAGCATTAAGTAATAGTGATGATGATAACTGTATGTTTGGACCAGTTAATTAATGTTCATTTCCTGTTGTTTAGTCACTAGTTATATCACCTTTTATGGAATCAGTTTTTCTTTTAATGCCATTTAATTATAAAATGTATACATATCTTTTTGTTTTTAACTTTGCCTCCACACAGAGTATTTAGAATGTTTTTGTTCCCATGGTATTAGCTTCTTTTACCCATAACCCTGAACTACACTGTGATGTATCCATATCTATGGAATCAGTTTTTGTAAATAAATTCACCTTACGAGCATGTTATCTATAAGTAAGGTATTTGCTATAGCCAGTTAAAAACTTAATTTTTCCTTTGTTTTTATTAGAACTTCTCATGTGTTTAATTAGAATGAATTTCTTGATCCAGCGGTCAATTTATCAGATGAAATATGGCCAGTGGGGGGCAGATTTTTGACTGTGAAGAGCTTTTATAGTAGACACGTTTTTGACGAGGTATTTGGCAAATTGATGATTGGAATTTCTTCTAGACTTTCTATTTACTGATGGTATATTGCTCTGTTTACTGATGATACAGTCAATTTATTAATTCAACAAATAGTTTTTGAGTGCATCCAGTTTATAAGAAAGGAGCTATGAAAAGAACAGACATGACAATGAATCACATATCAATTATGCTTTTAAGAAGCTTGGGTTTTAGGAGCTTTTAGATCTCATTTGTACTATGCACGACCCCCTTTTTTTTAATTAGAGAAGTTGTAGGTTTACAGAGTGTATGACTCTAATTTTCTCCCTTTGCCTTATGATACTTGAGTAGATATTTAATTTTTCTCTGGTTTGCTACATTATATAATGTAGCAAAAATGTTTTTGAGTTTGAGCTTTGGTGGGAAAGAAAGTAAGCCCACAGAGATGGCCTTGTAGGACTTTGCTATGTCATAGGGTGAAATAACATGGATATTTATAGATACCCATTATTTGTCCCACTTGTTCTTCAGTCACCTAATTGATACCTGTCAAAAATTGGCAAATTTAGAATTATGCCTGAGCTTGTCACTTCTACTTAAACAAACCCAGTGAGGTTTGTTTATGATTACCAGTCTCATTAGACATTGTGTTATCTCATCCAAAAGTTGTCTTTGTGTTCAGTATTTTTCAAAAGATCATCACTGACATGATTTATGCCAGTACTTTTTTGATTGCTGAGAGTCCCTAAAGAGAACAATAGCCCTCATTTATGTACACTGGCCACCACACTGAAAAGGGGCCTCAGCCCAGGAACAAGAGTTTGCTCATTCACTGATTATTTATGGATTTGGTTGTAAAGTACAGTTGGAATAATCTAGACCAGGGAAACTTTATTGGCCAGTAAAATTTGAGGCATAAATGCTGTTCTCTGAATTCCAAGTAATTTGTGCTTTTATTTTCTCTTTCATTGAAGGTGGCTAAAGGAGCATGTTTATAAGAGTCATTTTATATTCTATTGCTAACAAACCCAGCACATGATTTTAATCTTTTTTTTTTAATGACTTGAAGAAAGAAGAAAATAATTGCTTTTCTTATTTTTTCACGTGAATTTAGATACTCAGGGTGGAATTAAAGCCTTTTAAAGTTAAAGGAACCAAAGATACTAATTCAAATAAAGATTACTTAGGGTAAGAGATCTATTCTGTTTTCAATTTTTGGTGCTCCACATAATTAAAAAATTATTATTTCTTACTTATAATTAAAGAACTGAATATTAATCTGTTAGGATTAAACCTTAAATTATTGTGAGACTAGAAATCCCATTTCTTTTTCTACTCAATTTTCTGTTAAAAATTTTTATTTTAAGTTATAAGGGTTAGATTAATATTTGCCAAAGCAAAGATGCATAAGCTGATTTTAAGTGATCTTTAGGTGAACATTTAATTTTAATAGTTAACATATTTGTTTCGGTAAGCATTAGAAAAATTAAGTAGCATGTATAAAATGTGATTTTTAATGAATTTATTGCTTTTGGTGAGGCTCAATTTTTAAAGTTAATATAAAGAAAGATGATGAAGATACTTGGGTATGGCAAAAATCAAAAAGTGATCAATATTGACTGAATCTTGGGAAACATTATATTAGGTAATCCTTTGGGATCTTCTTTCTTCCTTCTGGAATCAGAGAGATGGAAGGCTATAGAGCCTTTGTAGAAAAGGGAGCGATCGAGAGAGGTGAGTTGTTCATCACTGCATGGTCAGTCTTTGGCAGTAAGGACTCTAAGGCACAGGTGCTCTTTCTATTACCCCACGTTCCTCTTTAGTGTTTCTTTCTTTCTTCTTGTAGAGCAGGGCACCTTTTCTGGATGTCTTCTAAAGAACTGAAACCTGAATGATAGCAATTTTTTAACATATATGCAACTCTAACGGCACTTCTTAGATGATAAATCATATCTTTGCGTTTTGTTATAAAGTTAACTTGCTCTTAAGAGGTATCTTATGTAAGTTTATTTGTTAAAGTATTTATTGAGTGCCTACTATGTATGCCTCTTTCATCTTGATAATAACTATAATCATTATTATTTAACATTTATTTAGAATGTAAAGTGTTCCAGGCCCTCTGCTAAGCTCTCTTGTATCTGATCTTATTTGCCACTTGGAAAATAGCCAGTGTTCCTATAGTCTAGAAAGGCAAGGGGATTTGAAAGTTTTGTGTTAAATGCTAGAGAATCAAGAAAGGATTTCTTTTTTTTTTTTTTTTTAACTTTTTAATTGTATAATATAACATATATTAAAACAAAGAAAGCAAAAAGCAATAGTTTTCAAAGCACTCTTAATAAGTAGTTATAGGACAGATCCCAGAGTTTGTCATGGCCTACGATAAGATCCTCTCAGATTTTTCCTTCTAGCTGCTCCAGAATATAGGAGGCTAGAAGGCATAAATATTTTTTTATCATCACAATTGATTTTTTCTTTTTTGTAAAAAATAACATGTATACAAAGAAGCAATAAGTTTCAAAGCACAGCACCATAATTAGTTGTAGAACATATTTCAGCATTTGACATGGGTTACAATTCCACGATTTTAGGCTTTTACTTCTAGCCGCTCTAAGATACTAGAGACTAAAAGAGATATCAATTTAATGATTCGGCATTCATATTCATTTGTTAAATCCTATCTTCTCTGTGTAACTACACCATCATCTTTGATCTTTCTGTCCCTGTCTTTAGGGGTGTTTGGGCTATGGCCTTCAAACTTTTTCATGTTGGAAGGTCTGTCACTAATATGGGATAGAGAGATGGAACTATTTGATGTTCTGGAGAGGCTGGGCCCCCCAGATTTCAGGACTTCTCTGGTCCAGGGACTCATCTGGAGGTTGTAGGTTTCTAGAAAGTTACTCTAGTGCATGGAACTCTTCTGGAATCTTATATATTGCCCTAGGTTCTTTAGGATTGGTTGGAATGGTCCTGGTTGGGGTTTGGCAGATTATGATAGGTAGCGATGTCCAACGGAAGCTTGCATAAGAACAACTCCTCGACTCTATTTGAACTCTCTCTGCCACTGATACTTTATTAGTTACACAAGAAAGGATTTTTTGATAAATGGATGCTGAGGTTCTATAGTTTAAAGAACAAGGAAGCTTCGTTTCCCGGTGCCTGCCCATGCAAAATAAAGAACAAGGAAGGCATTAGTGGAAAAAAAGATATTAGAATACATTGTTTCTGGTTAAAATGAAGTGAAGTATAATTCTAAGGATGAAAAAAAATTATTACTTTTTTCTTTGAAGAAAACTTGATTCCAATAGCTGTTTCCTAAGTTTTGTTCTTTTTAGCTTCAATACTTATTAGTCATCATTGCTGGCACAGTAATCTTCCTAAAACTTAGCTCTCATTATCTCATATCTGCTGTGGATCCCTCAAAAATCTACAAAGCTCCCCAGTGCCTAGCAAATTAAGAAGGTATGCTCACCTGATGTTCAACTGATATTATTATTTATAATAAATGTTTAACAATAAAAATAGCTAATATTTGTGTAAATTGCTCATTTCTCAAACATTATTTGGGGCCTTTCATGCCACAGTCACATTTACATGTGTGATCATATCTAATGCTTATCAGAGTCTTTTCCTAAGGTAGATATAGCAATATTTCTTCATTTTCCACAGGAGGAAATTGAGGCTTTGAGAAATTCAGGTAACTTGTGAAAGCTCCCATAGTTTGTGGTGTTGCTGAATTTCCAGCCTGAGTCTGCATGTGCTCTTAGACATGCTGCCAACTGCTCTGAAAATTTTAGATGTTATATACATTTTTAAAGGATTAAATGTTTTTCCACATGCTCATCTCTTGGTGCTTTCTGTCACTCTGATAGTTTGCTAAGTGCTTTTTCCCCTTCATGTGTAAAAGGGGGATAGTAGGAGTTGGAGCAATGAGTTTGGAGTCACCAAGTGAGGTTCTGGTCACAGTGACTCTACTCCTCAAAGAGACCTTTCAGTGGTAGAAATCATCTCACCTGGATTTTGGTCTTTGCTGTTGTCTAAAGCTTCCTTTTTCCTTACTCTTGGGCACATGGTTGCTTATATAAACTGAGAGACTCCACACTGGGTTAAAGTCACCTACTTTAGCCTGATAGGAGTATATTCTGGTTACCAAGTTGGTTGTTCTTTATTATCCCAACTAAAAGCACAAACAATATATATGTATTTCTAGAGTCTGTGGTTTGAACAAATTGTATCTGCTTTGTTTGTATATAGTTAGTCTGATATCTAATGAGAGTATGCTGATTGAGCCCGTTTGACTAAATTTCAGACAACAAAAATAGTTATCTTTCCTCACATAATTATGCTTGGGGACAGAATATCTATGCCATGGGCATAAATGAATAAAGTGCTTCTTAGAAGAAGGAATAAACAATGTAGCATGGGATGGTTTGCCCAGAGATGGTTGGTAAGTCATTTGGAAGTACCTTTCAACAGACCCAGTGTGATAAATGGAGTTGGAATTTCTGAACCAGACAATAAACCTGTTTAATCCTTAGTGAACCTGAAATATAGTGTTCTTACAAGAAAATTTTACTTATGGCATCACAACTCCGTTTCTGTAAGAAAAAAGTGCACTTCATTTTCAAGGTCATTCACTGATTGGGTTGCTCTGCAAGTTCTCTTCTTGTACTCCCTCCACCTGCTCTTCACATGAATTTTCTTAAGTCAGGGATTTAGGGAAAGACTTGACAATAGTGGTTTGTCAATTTAGTTATCTGTTCTTCCCATGCTTTCATGTTCATACTTTCCTTGCTTCTGTACTCACTGCTTGCTCCTTGTAGTGGTGAACATCAGAGATTTTATCATCTACTCCTCATACAGGATACAGCTTAGATATGAATTGGCGATCAATTCCATGTGCTCTGAGTATTATTTTCCTATTAGAACTAATTTTAAAATGGAAGTTTTATTCCAGAGGGTGGGATAATGAAGGAGTCAATGAAAAAATGGCCTCTGAGGAAATTGACAGGTTTATAATAGATCCAGGTAGCAGAGATGATGTTGGCAGAAAGACTGATTCCCATCTCCCTTTCTGTCTCCCTTGGGGCTCCTGCCAGTTAATAAGGTAAAATAAGATTACCTTATAAGGTTGATAAGATTAACTCTGTAGGTTCCCTCTCTTCCTTGCGGCCTGTTGAGATCCTTTATAACTAAGGTGACCTTATATCCTGGTTTACTTGGGACTGTCCCAATTTTTCTGTTGTCCCAGTATAATTATTAGTGTACCTTTCACTCTTCAAAAGTCCTAGTTTGGATGATAAATTATATGGTTACCTACTTGAAACCTTTGGGCTCTCTGGTACTTGGGTAAAACCAAAGCCCTAGTCTCTTAATACCTTACATTTATCCATTGACTGCCTCTGGTGGAAGAGCCCCAAGCTTCCATTCTCCCTATTTCAAATTTTTTAGCTGCCACTTTTAAGGTACCAGGTTGAGCATAAGAGGCAAAGTGGTAGATACTCATATGTCCTCTCTTTGTTTTTTCATTAGAAAGGAAAAAAAAAAAAAAGCTAGCACCATAAGGTCCAGAGCTGTTAATATCCGTGGCTTTCTGTATATATCTTCTTATAGTTCTTGTTCTACTGTTCATTTGTTGTACATTGTTTTTTTTAAGTGAATCTATTTTTTTTTTGCATGTGTACGCACCAGGAATAGAACGTGGGTCTCCTGCATGGCAGGCAAGAACTCTGCCACTGAGCCATCATTGCCTGTCCCTCTATTTTTTTTTTATTATGAACATACAAACATTCTTGAGATGGTTACAATCAGTAGCTCACAATATCATCACGTAGTTGTGTATTCATCACCATGATCATTCTTTGAACATTTGTATCTCTCCAGCAAAAGAAAGAAAAAAGAAAAAGTTCATATATGCCATGCCCTTTACCCCTCCCTCTCATTGACCACTAGTATTTCAATCTACTCAATTTGTTTTAACCTTTGTTCCCCTTATTATTTATTTCTTGTCCATATTTTTTTACTCATCTGTCCATATTGTAGATAAAAGGAGCAACACAACACAAGGTTTTCACAAACATACATGTTATATATTGTTTTTTGTTTTTTTAAGTCTTCCTGCCGGTTATTGCTTTTTGTTTGATTTTGAGGAAAGGTATTTTAAGGAATGATTTTGCAGTGAGTTGGGATTTTTTCCTAAGATGCTTTTAAACAGAAATAGATATGATTTATTATTGAAACCATGCTTACAGGGCTTAGTTTTGTGGCATATCAGTATAGCGTATATTTGGAATAAAAGTGTATTTAAAAAAAAAAAGTCTCTCAAGTATATAAATCAGCCCTGAGAAGGGCCTTCAGGAATTGTAGTCGAAGTTTATGGCCAATTATATTGGCTGTAGAATATTGTGGAATGCCGTTATTAAAGAATGGTTAAGAGACCTGGGTTAGTGTCCTGATTTCCCCATTGTCACTTTTGATCTTAGTCTTCTGATTTTCTCTCTATATAATTCTATCACTGGAAGGGACTAGTGATCATTTAATTGAAGCCTTTAATTA
Source organism: Myrmecophaga tridactyla (assembly GCA_004026745.1). Classification (NCBI taxonomy): domain Eukaryota; kingdom Metazoa; phylum Chordata; class Mammalia; order Pilosa; family Myrmecophagidae; genus Myrmecophaga; species Myrmecophaga tridactyla. The sequence goes on from PVIY010004755.1 coordinate 95,739, forward strand.
ATTATTTAATTTAGCTTTTTGCCTGGGCAAGCACCAGGAATAGAACCTGGGTCTCCAGCATGGTAGGTGGGAACTTGGCCACTGAGCCACTGTGGCCTGCCCCCAAAGCCTTTAATTTTACATATAAGAAAACAAAGGAGCAAAGAGGTTAAAGTGACTTGACCAGAAGCTCATAGCTATAAAGTGGTACAATCAGAATTAAAACTTGCTTTTCTGGCCAATTTAGTGGGGAAAGTCATGACATTCTGCATTTATAAAGTTAACTCAATAAAGTATTAAATTATTTAAGTGGTTTAACTGTGCCAGTACATTGTATCTGCAGTTTCGCTGTCCCTGAACATGGTTGTTTTGATTAAGCTGGTGGTGCCCTATTATTTTACACATGATTAAGTGGAGATTTTCCAGGGTGGAGGAAGACTGTTACTCTGATTCTCTAGTTTTAATTCTTAGCCTGCTGAGCTATACTTCCTTACTTTGGAAAGTCTTTGTTTCCTTCTAAGAAAATTACTCCGGAGGAGGAATTCTTTGCAAATTCAGATACCTGTCAAAATCTTGTTACTCAACTTCCTCCATTCTGAATTTCCATTGAAGTCTTATATCTAAATTCCAGTTGTATCTTTCAAGTTACTACTTAAGGTCAAGTGACTGACTGGAGCCTCTGAGGATTATGTTTTTCTTTTTATAGGTGTCTTGACCATGTTTGTTGGACTACTGCAGATATCTGATCACTCCATGCCATAGATAGTTGAAGCATGTGTTTTGCCTTAGATATACTGGCAAGAAACAACTGAAATCAAGTCAGCCTTCGATTTAGTCTCAGGGTTGACCTCCTCCTGATGGGTGTTGTGTACCTTTCTGGAAGGAATAAGAAAGCATCAGGGCTAGCATTGGTTTAATATTTTTAGAATTGTCCAACAGGAGAAGAGAGACCTTAATATATTGTTGATTTTACTTCTACAGGGGATTTGCAAAAGTCTTTATATCCAAAAACTAAAAAATGAGAAACTGTTTAGAAGAATAAAAAGTATCTGTGGTATAATCAAGGGAACATATTGTTTAGGTTAGTTCCTATGGCAAAAGCGATGGAACTGGAGATGAGGATAATCTTTGATCTTATAATGTATCATTCACTATTTTAATAACTTCCCTATAGATTCTTACTGTGTTTGAGGCCCTGAGAATCTGTTTTTAGTGTTCCTTAGTTCTATTTGGGAAGCTATTGTTTTTTGACATTTCACTAATTCCATACTTTGCTATTGAGAATTTCCTGCTGAATCATACAGGTCCTGAAAATACGACAGACATTCCATCCACTCATAATTTCATAATATTACATAATAGATCATAGGAAATTTGAAAAATAAAGAGATATTTAAGGGAAAAAATCTCTTGTAATCCCAGCTTCTCAGGATGACCATTGTTAACATTTGGAACATATTTTATCCTTTTTGTATGCATATGCACATGTTTTTAAAATAAACTTGGAATTTGGCCATATCTACTGTTTTGTAAACTTATAACTTAATAACTAACATTTTTGTACATTATTAAATGTTCTTCTAAAGCAGGGTTTCTCATCCTTGGACTATTGATATTTTGGGTCAGATAATTCTTTGTTGTGGGGCTGTCCTGTGCATTGCAGGATGTTTAGCAGCATCCTGGTCTCTATCAAGTGTATGCCAGTAGCATTCCCCCAGTTGTGACAACCAAAAATGTCTCCAGACATTGTCACATGTTTCCTGGGTGGCGATCACTGTGATTGAGTACCACTGTTACGAAGCAATGGTTTTCGAGAAACTCTTCACACTCTTCAAAATTGAGGACCTAAGAACTTTTGTTTATGTGTACCATATCTATCAATTTTTATGTTAGAATTTAAAACTGAGAAGGTTTAAAAATCCATTTATTTTAAAAATAATAAACTTTATATTAATATAACTTTTTCTGTTCATTTTTAAAGTTTTATTCACACACCATTTTAATTTTTTTAGATTAAGCAGATAGAAAATTTAATATATACACATGTGAGAGAACATGTGGGAACTCTCAGAAAGACAGGTGAGAAAGGCAAAAGGCAATGTGGAGCCTTTTGCTTTTACAGATTAGCATTACTTACTTCCTCTCTCCCTTCCTTGTTTGGGGCTCTTCCTCCTACCCTACCTTCTTTCCAGGGTGGTGCCTGATGGTAGATAGTGCATTTGGGTGGGTCATTTGGCTCCATAGATGACTCACTCAGGTGAGTGTCCTTTGGCCCCCTGGTGCTGCTTGTTGCTTTTTTTCTCAGTGGTATCTTTTTTGTTAAGACCTGACTGCTTTTTGGAGTTTTCCCTTTGCTTAGCCAGCCACCGTCCTAATTCTAACCCTGCATCATCCCCCCACACCCCCCAGACTTCTGACTCCCCTTAATCTTAAGGGAATTGGGGCCAGTGGTCCATCTTCTGTAATTGCTTCAAGCTGTCAGTAGGTCATAGGCCCGATTTGTGGGAGTATAGAAATCTCTGACTATACTATTGATGGTGGCTGGCTGAGCCTGGGGAATAGAAGCATAGCCTCTAGCGAGGAGATTGTTGTGAAAGGTTTCTAATCTGCAAGAAACAAACTTGGCGAGAAGTTTAAAAATGCAAGGGCCAGTCAACAGCAAGAGGAGGATAGAAGTGAGCAGGCTTAGGAGGGGCATTAGTTAAGTGAGACTGGGGAAGATGGAAGGAAATGACCATCCTTCAAGTCCAAGAGTGAGTCTTAGCTGGGCAGCTCGTTCCTGCTTAACTGAGGAATAAGAGCTTGCACGTGTCAAGTTAAGGAGTGCAGGAATGAGGCTTAGAGATCGGGTTGTTGCTTTGGCTACTGTATTAACTCGGTTATTTCCTTGAGAGATGTTCGTATTTTTTAATGGCCTGGGCAATGAATTTCAGCTATTTGATTCAGCAAGAATATAGCATTTAAGAGGTATCTTTCTCTGGATGCCTTAGTTTGGGTATTTTTATGACCTTAGAACTGTGAACATGTAACTTAATAAATCCCCTTTATAAAAGCCAACCCATTTCTGATACATTGCATTCCAACATCATTGACAGACTAAATCTCTCATGTTATGTTAATTAACAGGTAAAACATGATTTATATACTTGCCTTCTTTCTCTTTTAAAGTCCTTGTTAAAGATGAAGTTCTGACTTAGAACTGACCCACCTGTATACTAGAGAAGCCTCAGATGACAAGTAAATTTTGTAATTATACAGATTAGTATTAACATATAACATGGACAGTGAAAATATTGTAAAGTTTTTAGGAACTTTATACAATTTCTAAATATCTGACAAATTTTAGCTTAACAGAAGGATGGAAAATTTCTTTTAATTATTGTAATACTTCCTAAACACATTTTATATAAACTATTTTAGCACCTCACTTTTACAAGGTGAGAGAACAAATCCAACTTTCAATATCCATTCAGTCAGCAATGACCACAACAAGCAAAATTCACTTTCATATTAGGAATATATTAGTTCACAAAATTAATATATTGCAAGACTGTACTTTGAGGTAGTTGGAGGGCAGTAAGGTCTGCTGTTAAGTTATTCTTAAAGATATGGAGATTATTTCAAAACCTGTGGGCCATCATTCTCTAAGTGAGCAGCGTAGGAATTTTTATCCTTAAGTTTCTTTCTTTTAAAAGCAAATAGGTATTGAGAGTCAGGGTGAAGAGGGATGCAAAAGAATGTATCTTTTAAGATTTAGGACTGAGAGTGGAAAAGTATTTGCAAGCCCCCTTCGGGGAATGATGAAAGCGGGGAGAAATTCAACTTCCCCAAGTTGAATTCTTGATATTCTCACAAGCAGTGTGGACAACCAAAGCTATAGGGTGAGCCCCCAGTCTTGGGGTTTATTCATATGAAACTTAACCCCACAAAGGATAGGTCAAGTCTACTTAAAATTTGGGCCTAAGAGTCACCCCCAAGAGAGCCTCTTTTGTTGCTCAGATGTGGCCTCTCTCTCCAGCCAACATGACGAGCAGTCTCATCACCCTCCCCCTCACTATGTGGGACATGACTCCCAGGGGTGTGGACCTTCCTGGCAACGTGGGACAGAGATCCTGGAATGAGCTGAGACTCAGCATCAAGCGATTGAGAGAACCTTCTCGACCAAAGGGGGAAGAGTGAAATGAGACTAAGTGTCAATGGCTGAGAGATTCCAAACAGAGTCGAGAGGTTATCCTGGAGGTTATTCTTACGCATTAAGTAGATATCACCTTGTTGTTCAAGATGTAGTGGAGAGGCTGGAGGGAACTGCCTGAAAATGTAGAGTTGTGTTCCAGTAGCCATGTTTCTTGATGATG